>VZUI01055223.1:0-14986 GCA_013401135.1 Cettia cetti | reverse complement strand
TTTGGGGGAATTTTGGGGGGGGATTTTGGGGGGAAATTTGGGAGGATTTTTGGGTGTCTGGGGGGATTTCTTGAGATTTTGGTGCCTTTTAGGGCGTGAAATTTGAACTAAATTTGGGGTTTTTCAGGGCACTTTGGCTTTTTTTTTTGTCCCTAAGATTTTTTTGGGGGGGATAAAAAATTTGGGTTTTCAAAAGATCAAGAATTTGGGGAGGATTTTTGGGGATTTTTGGGGATTTTGGGGAGGGGTCTCACGGGGGTCTCTTGCAGGCAGAGCTGGCCCAGCTGCAGGAGGAGGTGGCCAAGGTGAGCGAGGGGGAGAATTTGGGGGAAATTTGGGTTTTTTTGGGGGAAATTTGGGGTTTTTGGGAGAGAATTCAGGGAAATTTGGGGTTTTTTGGGGGAGAATTTGAGGAAATTTTGGATTTTTGGGGAACTCCAAGGAGAAATTTGGGGTGTTTGAGGGGCTTCAAGGAGAAATTTGGAGTTTTTGGAGGCTCCAAGAGAAAATTTTTGGGTTTTTGGAGGTTCCAAGAAAAAATTTGGGGTTTTTGGGGGCGGCTTCTAGAAAAAAAATTATTTTTGGGTGACTGCAAGAAGAAATTTGGACCCTCTTGGCCACAAAATTTTTGGGCCTTTTCCCCCCAGAGGAATTTGGGGGATTTTGGGATCTCCAGGGGGGTTTTGGGACCTCCAAGAAAAGAATTTGGGGAGGATTTGTGTCCTGGGGGGAAGAACTGGGGGCTCCTCTTGGCCTTTGGGGGTCTCCAAGCGCTGCCCCCCCTCAATTTTCTGCCCCCTCCCCAAATTTTCAGCTGACGGAGGAGCTGCGGGAGCAGCGCCAGAGGTGAGAATTTGGGGAACTTTTTGGGGAATTTCGGGGCTTTTTCCTGATTTTTTTGCCCATTTTTCCCTCAATTCCCACCGAGTTTCATCCCTAATTCCCATTTTTTGCCCATTTTCCCTCAGTTTTTTCCCATTTTTTGTTCCTTTCCCCCCATTTTCCCCATTTTTTCCCATTTTTCCCCCCATTTTCCCCTCATTTTGCCCCAATTTTCACCCCTAATTTATATTTTTGCCAATTTTCCCCCATTTTTCCCCCATTTTCCCTCAATTTTCCCCAATTTTTTGCTCATTTCCCCCATTTTTTCCAGTTTTCTCCATTTCCCCCCATTTCTCCAATTTTCCCTTATTTTCCCCCAATTTTCACCCCTAATTCCCTCTTTTTTCCCCATTTTCCTCAATTTTCCCCATTTCCCCTCAATTTCATCCCATTTTTTCCTCATTTTTGCCCATTTTCCCTCATTTTATCCCCACACCCCCCAATTTTCACCCTTTATTCCCATTTTCCCTTATTTTTTCCCCATTTTCCCTCAATTTCTCCCCATTTTCTCATATTTCCCCCCATTTTTCCCCAATTTCACCCCAATTTTCACCCCCAATTTTCCCCAAATGGGAAAAAATTGGCATTTTTTACCATTTTTCCCATTTTTTCCCATTTTTTCCCATTTTTCCCGTTTTTTTCCTCAGTTTTCTCCGGCTGCAGGAGGAGAAGGAGACGCTGCTCCAGGAGAGCCGGTGCGGGGATTTGGGGGGATTTGGGGGGAATTTGGGGGGGATTTTTGGGGTAATTTGGGAAATTTTGGGGGGAATTTTTGTGTCCCAGGGGGATTTTGGGGGGGATTTTTTGGGGGGAACTTCTGGGGGATTTTGGGGGGAATTTTTGGATCCCAGGGGGATTTTATGGGGAAGGCCTTGACCTTGAGGGGGCTCAGAGGGGATTTGGGGGTCCCAGGTGGGTTTGGGGTTTTTTGGGGGTTGTTTTGGGGTGGGATGGGGCAGGTTTTGGGGTTGTTTTTGGAGGCCATTTTGGGGCAGTTTTGGGGTGTTTTTTGGGGTGTCACAGGCTGATTTGGGGGCTGTTTTGGGGCCGTTTTTGGGTTTGTTTTTGGGGCAGTTTTTGGGCTGTTCAGGGTCGGTTTTGGGGCTGTTTTGAGGCAGTTTTGGGGCTGTTTTTGGGGCCATTTTTGGGGTTGTTTTTGGGGCTGTTTTGGGGGCAGTTTTGGGGCCATTTTGGGGCTGTTCTGGGGCACTTTTGGGGCCATTTTTGGGGTCCCACCCGCCGCTGTCCCCCCGTGGCAGGGCCGAGGCCGAGGCGCTGCGCTCGCGCTGCCGTGCGGAGCTGCAGCAGCTGCAGGAGCTGCAGGAGCTGCAGGAGCTGCAGGAGCTGCAGGAGCGCAGCCGGCGGCTGCAGCAGCAGCTGGAGGCAGCCACGCAGGTCTGGGGGTGCAGCCTGAGGGGACCCTGAGAGACCCTATAGGGACCCTATAGAGACCCTGGAGAGACCCTGGAGAGACCCTGTAAATACCCTATAGATACCCTATAGGGACCCTGGAGAGACCCTATAGGGACCCTATAGAGACCCTATAGATACCCTGTAGTGACCCTATAGAGACCCTGTAGATACTCTATAGAGACCCTATAGAGACCCTGTAAATTCCCTATAGAGACCCTGTAGAGCCCTATAGATGCCCTATAGATACTTTGTAGAGACCCTATAGAGACCCTATAGATATCCTGTAGATATCCTATAGATACCCTATAGAGCCCTATAGGCACCCTATAGATACTCTATGGAGACCCTGTAGATACCCTGTAGAGACCCTATAGATACCCTATAGAACTCTATAGATGCCCTGTAGATACTCTGTAGAGACCCTATAGAGGTCCTATAGGTATGCTATTTTCTATAGGTATCCCATAGAGCCCTATAGACACCGTAGAGATACCCTAGAGATATCCTATAGACACCCTATGGATACCCTATAGATACTCCATAGATCCCCTATAGAGTCCTATAGGCACCCTATAGATACCCTATAGATGCTGTACAGCTATCCTGTGCATACCTTATAGCTGCCATATAAACACTGTATGGGTATCCCATAGATACCCCATAGGTGCCCTATAGGGCCCCATAGATACAGAGCCCCCCCCAGCCCCTATAGGGCCCCCCCAGCCCCATCCCAGGTGGGTTTTGGGGTCTCTGCAGGCCCAGGGGTCTCTGTGGGAGCTGGGCCAGAGCCCCCCAGCCCCTATAGACCCCTATAGCCCCCCCAGCCCCTATAGACCCCTATAGCCCCCCCAGCCCCTATAGACCCCTATAGGCCCCCCCAGCCCCATCCCAGGTGGGTTTTGGGGTCTCTGCAGGCCCAGGGGTCTCTGCGGGAGCTGAGCCAGAGCCAGGCCCGGGAGCTGCAGGAGAGCCGGAGCCAGAGAGAGAGCCTGCAGAGAGAGCTGCAGGTCTGGGGGGGATTTGGGGGCTTTGGGGGGGTCTGGAGGGCTTTGGGGGTCCTGCAGTGAGACCCTGCAGAGAGAGCTGCAGGTCTGGGGGGCTTTGGGGGGATTTGGGGGGTCTGGGGGGCTTTGGGGGGCTTTGGGGGTCCTGCAGAGAGAGCTGCAGGTCTGGGGGGGCTTCGGGGGGGTCTGGGGGGCCCTGGGGGTCTTTGGGAGGGTTTCAGGGGGTTCTGGGGGCGTTTGGGGGGTCCTGGGGTGGGGTTTCGGGGGGTTTAATGTGTCCCTGGAGGCACAGCTGCAGATCTGGGGGGGTCTGGGGTGGGTTCTGGGGGATTTAGGGGAGTCCCGGGGGGGTTTTGGGGTCCCCCTGACCCCCCCATCCCTCCCCAGGTGTGCTCAGGTGAGCGGGACGAGCTGCGCCAGCGCCTGCAGGAGGCTGAGAGCACCCAGGTGAGCCCCTGAGACCCCCTGGGGACCCCCAAAGACCCTCCTGGGACCCCCTGAGAGACCCCCAGGGACCCCTCCCCAACTTTGGGGGTCCCCCCGGGCATTGGGGACCCTCCCAAGCCCCCCCTGTGTCCCCCCAGGAGCGGCTGCAGGAGGAGCAGGAGCAGCAGCGGGGGCAGCTCCAGGTCAGGGGATTTGGGGGAGAATTTGGGGGATTTTGGGTAAATTTGGGGGAGATTTGGGGGAGAATTTGGGGGATTTTGGGTAAATTTGGGGGAGATTTGGAGGAAATTTGGGGGATTTTGGGTAAAATCTGGGGGGGTTGTGTAGATTTTGGGAGATTTGGGGAGATTTTTGGAAAATGAGTGATTTTGGGTAAATCTCGGATTTTTTCGTAAATTTGGGGGGATTTGGGAAGATTCGGAGTTTTTGGGGTCAATTCTGGGAGATTTTGGGGGGATTTGGGGAGACTTTGAGTCCCCGAACAATTCAAAATGTTTCCAAATGTCCCTAAATGTTTCCAAACTGTCCCTCAATGTCCCAAACTGTCCCCAAATTGTCCCCAACTGTCCCCAAATTGTCCCCAACTGTCCCCAAATTGTCCCCAACTGTCGCCAAATGCCCCAAAATTTTCCCCAAATGTCCCTGAATGTCCTCAAATCGTCCCCAAGTGTCTCCAAATTGTCCTCAAATGTCCCAAAATTTTCCCCAAACGTCCCCAAATGTCCCCAAAATGTCCCCAATTGTCCCCAAAATGTCCCCAATTGTCCCCCAGGCGGAGCTGGGGCAGCTGCGGGCGGCGCTGGGGGAGGAGCAGCGGCTGCGGGAGCTGCACGAGGCCGAGGGACACGCCCTGAGACAGGTGCGACCCCAAATGCCCCAAAACGACCCAAAAATGGCCCCAAATCCCCCCAAAATGGCCCAAAATACCCCAAAACTGACCCCAAATGACCCCAAACCGACCCCAAATCACACAAAACTGACCCAAAATTCTCCAAAACTGACCCCAAATCCCCCTCAAGACCCCAAAATCTCCCCAAATCCCTTTCAAGAGACCTCAAGACCCCCCAAATTCCCCCAAAATCACCATAAATCCCCCCAAGACCTCCCCCAACCCCCCAAATCCCCCTCAAGCCTCCCCAAAATCCCCCCAAATCCCCCCAGGAGCTGAAGGACGTGCGGGACGGGCAGCGCATCCTGGAGAAGAAAGGCAGCGCCGCCGTGAGCGACCCCCGGGGAGGAGCTTTGGGGACACCCTGAGGGGTTTAGGGACCCCCTCAGAAATTCGGGGGGTCCCCAAACATCCCCAAAATCCCCCCAAATCCCCCCAAATTTTTCTCTCAACAGCTGAAGGACCTTCGGAGGCAGCTGCAGCTGGAGCGGCGCCGCGGGGAGCGGCTGCAGGAGCGGCTGCAGGAGCTGCTGGTGCCCAGCAGGGGGCGCTCCGGTCAGGGGAGACCCCGAAATTTTGGGGAGGGGAGCCCCGAAATTTGGGGAGGGGAGCCCAGAAATTTGGGAAGGAGAGCCCAGAAATTTGGGGAGGGGAGCCCCGAAATTTGGGAAGGAGAGCCCAGAAATTTGGGGAGGGAAGCCCCGAAATTTGGGGAGGGGAGCCCCGAAATTTGGGGAGGGGAACCCCGAAATTTGGGGAGGGGAGCCCAGAAATTTGGGGAGTGGAGCCCCGAAATTTGGGGAGGGGAACCCCGAAATTTGGGGAGGGGAACCCCGAAATTTGGGGAGGGGAGCCCAGAAATTTGGGGAGGGGAGCCCAGAAATTTGGGGAGGGAAGCCCCGAAATTTGGGAAGGAGAGTCCAGAAATTTGGGGAGTGGAGCCCCGAAATTTGGGAAGGAGAGCCCAGAAATTTGGGGAGGGGAACCCCGAAATTTGGGAAGGAGAGCCCAGAAATTTGGGGAGGGGAACCCCGAAATTTGGGGAGGGGAGCCCAGAAATTTGGTGTGGGAGAAGCTGCGAAGTTTTGGGGTGGAGAGGTCCAACACTGGGGAGGAAAAGCTTCAAAACTTGGGGTGAAAAGGTCCAAAATTTGGGGTGAAGAGATTCAAAATTTGTGGTGGAGAGGCCCAAAGTTTGGGAGTGGGGGGAGCTCCAGTTGCATTTTGGGGTCCCTGATGGGATTTTGGGGTCCCTTGGATGGATTTTGGGGTCCCTGATGGAATTTTTGGGGTCCCTTGGATGGATTTTGGGGTTCCTGATGAGGTTTTTGGGGTCCCTTGGATGGATTTTGGGGTTCCTGATGGGATTTTTGGGGTCCCTGGGATGGATTTTGGGGTCTCTGGGACAGATTTTGGGGTCCCTGATGGGATTTTGGGGTCCCCAGGGCTGGAGGAGCTGGGATTGGACGGCGGCTCCCCAGGGCGGGGCCCGGGCGGGGACAGCAGCTCCGTGTCCTCGCTGGGCCGCGATGGCTCCGCCCCCGGCAGCACCAAGGTGGGCGTGGCCTCGCCGAGGGGGCGTGGCTTAGGAACAGGGGGTGTGGTCTCTCAAAGGAGGCATTGCTTAGGAGTGGGCGTGGTCATGTGGGTGTGGCTTGTTGGACATGGGTTTAAAGGGGTTAAACTGGGGGTGTGGCTTGGGTGGGTGGGGCTTTTGGAGGGCGTGGCTTAGGAGGGCGGGGTCCAGAGAGTTGTGATGGAAGGGGGTGGGTTTTAATTAGGGCGTGGCTTAATTGGGGTGTATAAAATCAGGGCTGTGGCTTGGGCTTTAATTGGGGGTGTGGCCTGGTGGGTGTGGCCTGGTGGGTGTGGCTTAACTAAGGCACAATTAGGGGTGTGTTTTGTTTGTGGGCGTGGCTTAGATGGGAGTGGCTTGATTGTGGGCATGGCTTAGCTTAGTTATCTCAATGGGGTGTGGCTTAAATGGGTGTGGCCATAAGGGGGCGTGGCTTTAGGAGGGTATGGAGGGGCCACACCCCAATGTGGGCGTGGCCATTTCACCCCTCCCGTTGATTCATAAACCTGGAGTGAAGCTTTGCTGGGCGGGGCCTGGGGTGGCTGTGGCCACGCCCCTGACCCCGCCCCTCCCACAGTCGGGCTCGGGCAGCCCCGGGGGCGGCAGCGCCGGGGGGGTCCCGGCCGGGGGGGGGCTCTCACCTGCCGAGGTGGCCGAGCTGTTCCAGCGCCTGGCCCAGAGCCAGCAGGAGCGCTGGCTGCTGGAGGAGAAGGTACTGGGAGCACTGGGAGGGGACTGGGAGGGGCTGGGCAGCACTGGGAGGGGCGGGGAGGGCGCACCTGCCGCTGCTCACCTGTGGCCCCTGTCCAGGTGAGGCACCTGGAGGTGTCGAGCGCGTCCATGGCCGAGGATCTGTGCAGGAAGAGCGCCATCATCCAGAGCTTCGTGCGCGACAGCCGCACAGGTGAGGGCAGCTGCCTCACCTGGGCCTCACCTGGGCCTCACCTGGGCTTTACCTGGTGCCCTTCTCACCTGTCCCAGTCTCACCTGTCCCCTCACCTGTCCCCAGAGGCCGCAGCTCCGGCGGGGCCCCCCCGGCGCGGGGCGGGGGCGGGGCCAGGTGAGGAGGGGCTGCGGGAGATGAACAAGAAGCTGCAGAACCTCCTGGAGGAGCAGCTGACCAAGAACCTGCACCTGGCACAGGTGAGGGGGTGGAGCCAAAATGGGGGTGTGGCCTGAAAGGGGTGTGGCTTGTGGTGAAAGGGGTGAAGCCTCTAAAAAGGGGTGTGGTTTAATGAGAAGAGCGTGGTGTCTGGAAATGGGTGTGGGTAAATGTTGGGGTGTGGCTTAAAAGGTTGTGGCCTGCAAAAAAAAAAGGTGGGGCTCAAAGGGGTGTGGCCTAAGTATGGGGGTGTGGCCTTAACTATGACATCACTGAGTTTATCCAGATGACAGCGTATTAAAGCAGAGGTGAGGCTTTCACCTGTGGGTGTGGCAAGAACAAGGGTGTGGTCAAAGGGCGTGGCCTCGCGCAGTGGGCGTGGTCTTTGCCCTCCTCTCATTCCCTGCTTTCCAGGACCTGGAGTCGCTGTCCCAGGAGCTGGCGCAGCTCAGGAAGGAACAAGCGGCCCCCCCGGGACCCCCCTGAGGGGCGGAGCCTCTCCTCGTGGGCGTGGCCTCGCCCGGTGTCCCCCCCAGTCTCCGCCCCCCGGGCGTGGCGCTGCTGCGGGGGTGGCGTTGCCCCTTTAAGGATGTGGTGGGGCTCAATGGCGTTGCCCCTTTAAGGCCGGACGATTCCTTACGTGGCCTTGCCCCTTTAAGGGGGTGGGGCTCTGGAAGGCGTTGCCCCTTTAAGACCGGGGGCGTTCCCCGCCGCGGCGTTGCCCCTTTAAGGAGGACCCTTTAAGTGGTCCCCACTCTGGCGTTGTGCGTTTAAGGGGGTCCCGCATGCGCCCCCCTCTTCTCCCCCAATAAACCCGATGTGAATCGCTGCCTCTGACGTCATTTTGCTTCTTCGGGAGACGGTGGGAGGAGTCGCTGGCGTCATCAGAGGGCCCGCCTCGGCGGAGCTCGCCCCATGACGTCACTTCCGCGCGCTGCCCCGGATGTTGTTGCCGCGGCCGCGGCCGCCGGACGGGCACGGGCGAGGCGCGGCTCCGAATCCCCCGCCGATAACGGCGCACCGGCCAGCCAGGCGGGCGCGGCGTGACGTCAGCACGGTGACGTAACAGCAGCCCCCCCGCTTCCCCGGCTTGGGGGGGCGGCGGCGGCGGGACCCCCCCAAAACCCCAACCCCCCCCCCGAGACCCGCCCCAAGATGGCGGCGACGACGGGGGGCGGGGCCTCTCCGGAGGGCGGGACCGGCTCCGGGGGCGGGGCCGCGCTGGAGGAGGAGTGCGAGGTTGTGCGCGTGCGCGTCAAGGTAAGGGCGTCCCCCCCATTGCGTGGGTGTGGGCGTGGCTTCGTGTGGGCGTGGCTTCGTGTGGGCGTGGCTTCGTGTGGGCGTTGTACTCGCATACAAGGCCTTGGGTGGGGTTCAGCGGTGGGGGTCACGTGGGCGGCGGCAGCCAATCAGCTCAGAGCGGCGTTGCCATGGTGTCACCTCTAGCGGGTGTGGCGTGGCGGGAAATTTTCCCGCCTCTCGGGTCACGTGGGGGCCCAGCGGCCAATCAGTGGCGCGGGGGATGCGCGGCTTTGCCGTGGTGAGGGGAAGGCGCCGCCATGTTGGATCATCGTGAGGGGCCGGGGGGCTTCGGGACCCTCCAGGACCTCCTGGGACCCTTCCCGGACCCCCTGATGCTCCTCCCGCAGAAGAACGAGGGGCAGCAGCCGCCCGAGTTCCGCTCGTTCGCCGTGGACCCGCAGATCACCTCGCTGGACGTGCTGCAGCACATCCTGGCCCGAGCCTTCGACCTGCAGGGGTGAGCGAGACCCTCAGGCTCCCCCTGCCCCGGGCACAGCTGGGAGCTCCCAGAGCGCTCCGCTGAGCTCACCTGTCTCCCCTCAGGAAGAAAAGCTTCGTGCTGAGCTTCGCAGCGCGGGACGGGCAGGGCCAGGACACCTTCGTGCCTCTGCTGAGCGATGGGGACCTGGCCAACGCCTTCACCTGCGCGCGGCCCACGCTGAGGCTGCGCCTGGATGTCAGGAACCCCCCTGACAGTGAGTGACACACCTGGGACACGCCTGGGACACACCTGGGATACACCTGGGACACGCCTGGGTGGGGGCAATACACCTGGGACACACCTGGGACACGCCTGGGTGGGGGCAACACACCTGGGATACACCTGGGATACAGCTGGGAGAGGGGGGACACACCTGGGACACACCTGGGATACAGCTGGGAGAGGGGGGACACACCTAGGGCACGCTTGGGTGGGGGGAACGTAGCTGGGACACATCTGGGGTACACCTGGAATACACCTAGGGAAGCAAAGCACATCTGGGGTAGTTACAGACATACCTGAGACACACCCAGGACACACCTGGGACACCTGGGTGGGTGGGGACGCATCTGGGGACACACACCTGGGACACTTGTGGTTTCTGGGTGGGTGTCAGGTGGGAGTGGGCACCCAGGGGAGGGTCCCAGCAGGGCTCAGGTGTGTGAGGTGGGGTCAGAGGTCCCTCAGGTACCTGTGGCTCAGGTGTGCTGTCCCCAGGCCCGCTGCTGGAGGACTGGGACATCATCAGCCCACGGGAGGTGGCGGCGGCCGAGCCGCTCCCCGAGCGCCGCTCGCTGCTGGCGGCCGCCCTGCCCTTCACCCAGGCCCTGCTGGCACAGGTGAGGCACACCTGGGCTGCTCCAACCTGCTCACGGAGAGCTGGTGCTGCCCTCCCAGTGCCCTCCCAGTGGCACCAGTGCTGTTCCCACAGGTGGGCCGGACGCTGGCGCGGGCGCAGGCGGCCCTGGCGTGGCCCGAGGGGACCCCGGCCGTGTCCCCACCCCCACCCCCGCCCCCACCCTGCGCCCCCCTGAGCGACGCCGACCTCAGGTCCTACCTGGGCCCAGGTGGGCGCCTGCTGCGCCCCCAGGAGCTGCGGCTGCACGTCTTCCACGGCGGCGTCGAGCCCGGCCTGCGCAAGGTGAGAGCCCAAAAACCCCCTGGGACACACCTGGGACACACCTGGAGGGGTTGTGGTCACACCTGGGGGGGGTTAATCACTCCTGAGACACACCTGGGTTGTTCTGATCATATCTGCTCACACGTGAGACACACCTGTGGTCTTCTGACCTTTCTTGAGTCACAGCTGGAACACACCTGGGGGTTGTGGTTACACCTGAGACACACCTGGGGTGGTCCCTGACCTTCTCTGTCCCTATTTCCCTCCTCACACAAGTGGTCTGGCATTACCTGCTGAATTTCTGCTCTTACCTGTCCCATTCTCCCCCTGTCCAGGTGCTCTCACCTGTCCCATCCCCCTCACAGGTGCTCTTACCTGTCCCATCCCCCTCACAGGTGCTCTCACCTGTCCCATCCCCCTCACAGGTGGTCTGGCGTTACCTGCTGAACGTCTTCCCCGCCGGCCTGACGGGCCAGGAGCGCCTGTCTCACCTGCGCCTCAAGGCCGCCGAGTACTCCTCCCTCAAGGTGTCCCTGGCCGCCCGCGCCGCACCTGCCGAGCTGTCCCAGGTGGCGGCGGCCGTGCGCAAGGACGTGGTGCGCACCGACCGCGCCCACCCCTACTTCGGCGGCCCCGAGGAGGGGCACCCTCACCTGGCGGCGCTGCAGGCGCTGCTCACCACCTTCGCCCTGGGCCACCCTCGCCTGTCCTACTGCCAGGGCATGTCGGACGTGGCGGCGCCGCTGCTGGCCGTGCTGGACGACGAGGCCCAGGCTTACCTGTGCTTCTGCTCGCTGATGCGGCGCCTGGCCCCTCGCTTCCGCCCCGGCGGGCGCGGCCTGGCCCGCGCCTTCGCTCACCTGCGGCGGCTCCTGCGCCGCGCCGACCCCGCCTTCTGGGCGTTCCTGGCCGCCCGCGGCGCCCACGACCTGCTCTTCTGCTACCGGTGGTTGTTGCTGGAGCTGAAGCGCGAGTTCGCCTTCGAGGACGCGCTGAAGGTGCTGGAGATCACCTGGAGCTCGCTGCCGCCCGCGCCGCCGCCGCCCCCCGAGGGCGTGCCGCTGTTGGGGGCACCTTTGGGTGCTCGCAGGGCGGGGCGGGGCTTGAGGGAGAGGCGGGGCTTGAGGCCGAGGCCGCCCAGGAGGAGGAGGAGGAGGAGGAGGAGGGAGGAGGAGGAAGAAGGAGGTGAAGCTGGAGGGGTCACGGAGCGTCCTGAGGGTGCTGGGGGAGGCCTTGAGGGTCCCAAGAGCCCCAGTGACATCTCAGGTGGTCCCAAGAGCCCCAGTGATGTCCTGGGTGGTCCCAAGAGCCCCACTGGTAGCCCCGGGGGTCTCAAAGCTTCCAGTGATGGCCCTGAGGGTCCCAAGAGCCCTGGAGATGTCCCCAACAGTCCCAAGAGCTCCAGCGATGTCTTTGAGAGTCCCAGGAGCTTCAGCCACGTTCTGGAAGGTTCCAAGGGTGTCCAGGAGGATCTCAAGAGCTCCAGCGATGTCCCCAACGGTCCCAGGGACAGCCAGGAGGGTCCCAAGAGCTTTAAGAACATTCAGGAAGGTCCCAAGAGCTCCAGCGATGTCCCCAAAGGTCCCAAGAGCTCCAGGAAGGTCCAGGGGAGACCCCCCAGGGAGGCTGGAGGAGCCCCCGAGGGCTCCAAGGACTCGGAGCCAGGTGGCCCCAGGAAGGTGGAGGAAGGCACCGACGCCCTGGAGATGGAGCAGAGACCCCAAAACCTCTGCTGGGGGGCTGGGGGGGACCCCAGAGAAGGACAGGATGACCCCAGAGAGGGACATGGGCCAAGAGAAGCACCAGATGACCCCAAAAAAGGACAAGGTGACCTCAAAAAAGGACAAGGTGACCCCAGAGAGGGAATTGATGAGCCGAGAGAAAGAGGAGATGACCCTGGGACAGATCATGATGACCCCAGGAAGGTTCGTGATGACCTCAGAGAAGGACACGACTTGGGAGAAGGCCGTGACACCTCCAAGGATGACCACCATGACCCCAAGGATGGCCACCGTGACCCCAGGGATGGCGATGATGACCTGAGACACGGCCACGATGACCTCGAGCACGGCCACGTCCCCAAACACATCCACGCTGACCTCAAGGCCAACCCCAAACCCAACCCAACCAGCCCCGAGGACCCTTGGGGCGGCCGTTGGCCTTGGGAAGACCCTTCCTCCACCTCCTCCTCGAGCTCCTCGTGCTCCTCCTCCTCGGACGAAGAGGTGACGGTGGAGGACGACGGGGCGCCGCTGCCGCCGCCGGAAGAGCTGGGCCAAGGGAACCCCTTCCTGCTCTTCGTGTGCCTGGCCATGCTGCTGGAGCAGCGCGACGCCGTGGTGGCGCGCGCCGGCGACTACAACGAGGTGGCCATGCACTTCGACCGCCTGGTGCGCCGCCACCACCTGCCCCGCGTGCTGCGCCGCGCCAAGGCGCTCTTCGCCAGGTACCTGGAGGGCTGGGGGGCCACCGCGCCGGGGGGACCTCAGGTGGGACCCCCATCGGGGTAGGGGGCACCGGGGAGAGAGGGTGGGGACCTCGAGGGTCTGTAGGACGAGGTGGGGACCCCATAAAGATCTCCAGGAGGTGCTGAGGTCACCACGGGGATACTCTGGTCGCTGTTGGGGTCTGTAGGACAAGGTGGGGACACCGTAGAACATCCCCCTGAGACCACCACGGGGATCTCTTGGTCACTGGGGGTCTGTAGGACAAGGTGGGGACCCCGTAGAACATCTCCAGGAGGTCCTGAGGTCACCGTGGGGATCCTCTGGTCACTGTCGGGGTCCATGAGGGATCCCAGGGTTGTTGGAGGTTTGTAGGATGTGATGGAGACCCCACAGAACATCTCAAAATGGTCTTGAGGTCACCGTGGGGATCCTCTGGTCACTGTCGGGGTCTGGAGGACAATGGGGACACCACAGACCCCGCGTGGGGACAGGCGGGGCCTTTTGGGGACCCCAGAGCCACCCCAGGGTCCCCAAAATCACCCTGGGAACCTCAAGGCCACCCCAGGGTCCCCAAAGCCACCACAGGGACCCCAAGGCCAGCCTGGGGACCCCCAGACCCCCCCCAGTGGCACCAGAGGCCCCTCCCAGTATGAACCAGTACAGCCCAGTGCCTTCCTGCTGGGTTCTGCACCACCGTGGGACATCCCAGTACGGACCAGTATGGACCAGTATGGACCAGTACAAACCACTTCAACGTCGTGGCTGGGAACTCTGCCTTGCCTTGGGCTGGACCAGTACAGACCAGTATGGACCAGTATGGAGCTGGGAGGCCAACTGGGAGCCCCATGTGCATCGCCTTGTGCCGGACCAGTATGGACCAGTATGGACCAGTGCCTTGCCATGGCCTTCAGCCATCCCAGCACGCACCAGTGCGGACCAGTATGGGCCAGTATGGACCAGTATGGACCGGCAGCCAAACTGGGAGCTCTTCACCGGCGTGGCCTTGCGTCCTCCCAGCATGGACCAGCATGGACCAGTATGGACCAGTACAAACCGGTCCAGAGCTCTCCCAGGATCTCTTCACCCGCGTGGCCTTGCGTCCTCCCAGTACAGACCAGTATGGACCGGTAGGGTGCCCCCACTGCTGTGTTGATGCCCATAGGCCTTCTCCCAGTATGGACCAGTACAAACCAGTTCCTGCCCCACTGCCCTGGGTGCCTTCTCCCCTCCCCCCCTTATTTATTGCCCCTCCCCCCCTGCCCGGGGGGGCCCCGGGGGGGTCCCAGAGGTGCCAATAAACGATGCCTGGTACTGGTGCGGCTCCCAGTATGGACTGGGAGGGACTGGGAGGGACTGGGAGGGACTGGGAGCTCCCAGTGTGGGTTGGGAAGGGTTGAGAGCTCCCAGTATGGACTGGGAAGGGGGTGGGAGTGCCCAGTATGGACTGGGAAGGGGTTTTGGGCTCCCAGTATGGACTGGGAAGGGGTTTTGGGCTCCCAGTATGGACTGGGAAGGGTTTTACCGTTCCCAGTATGAACTGGGGAGTTCCCAGTATGAACTGGGAGGGTGCAGGCAGGGGCAGGGCCAGGGCTGGCATTTCCCCAGTGCTCCCAGTTTGGCTCCCAGCGCTGCCTGAGGGCGCTCCCAGTGCCCCCAGTTCCCCTCCCAGTCCCTCCCAGTTCCCCTCCCCAGTTCTCCCAGTCCCTCTCAGTCCCCCTAGTTCCCCCCCAGTCCCCCCAAATCCCCTCCAGTCCCCCCACTTCCCCTCCCAGTCCCCTCCCAGTCCCCCCAGTCCCCTCCCAGTCCCCCCAGTTCCCTCCCAGTCCGGAGGTGACGTCCCTGCCACCTTTGGGTGCTTCCGGCCGGAAGAGGCCTCAGGAGCACCCGGAGCTTTTCGGGCTGGGGAGGGCCCGGGGCAGTTTTGGGGGTCCCAGGGCAGTTTTGGGGGGTCCCAGATTGGTTTTTAGGGTTCACAGTTCATTTTTTAGGGCTCCCAATTTATTTTTTGGGGCTCCCAGTTCATTTTTTTGGGGCTTCAGTTCATTTTTTTGGGGCCCCTAGTGCATTTTTGGGGCTCCCAGTGCATTTTTGGGGCTCCCAGTTCATTTTTGGGGGGGATTTTGGGGGTCCCGGGGTCGGGGATGAGCCGGGGGGGGCGGCAGGGGGGGGACAACGTCCCCTCAGAGCTGCTGCACGAGCAGGAGAACCTGAGGATCTTCGAGCTGCTGGGCAGGAAATGCGTGGTGAGCGACTGGGGGAACTGGGAGGGACTGGGAAGGGGAACTGGGGGGGTTTGGGGGGGGGTTGGGGGGATTTGGGGGGA
>VZUI01055219.1:0-15904 GCA_013401135.1 Cettia cetti | reverse complement strand
GGACCTGCCTACAGGATCATCTCTACTCCACAGAGCTGCATCTGTTACTCCAGAAGGATTCATCTGGACTGCTTCTAGCACCCTGACCAACAGGGTGTCAGATCACATCCCTGACTCTGTCAGGGGTTTTCCTTAGTTTTCCCTGTTTGTTTTGTTTGCTTGTTTTTTTTTTTTTCTGTACTACTACACTTGTGTATTTTAATATTCCTAGTAAAGAACTGCTATTCCTATTCCCAAATCTTTGCCTGAAATCCTTTAATTGCAAAATTAAAGTAATTCGGAGGGAAGGGGGGTTACATTCTCCATTTCAGGGAAAACTCCAGTTTCCCCTGGCAGATACCTGTCTCTAAACCAGGACATTTACTTATAAAGTAAAGAAAGAGAAGGACTGGTTCTTTGTTCTTTTATACTCTCCCTTTTAACAATGTAAGTGATAAATATTATTAAGCTGGTATTTGTAGTGACAGGAATAAAAACAATTTAGTGTTAAACTATCTATTTAAATAATCAGAAAAAGTTCAGGACCAATTTTCATAGTCACTTATAGCTCACATATACTTTTAAAAATGAAGTTAGTCCTTTCCCCTTGAAAATATTTCATGCCTACCTTTCTAGTGCTTTCTGTTGGAAATGTTAAATTAGCTGTGTTACTTGGTAATGAGCATTTCATACATGGAACTGCCAACCCATATCATTGAAGAAACAGATAAGACTTCTATTTTGCAGCTTTGCAACACTTCTGGAGAACTTTACTGAAGCAACACAACTCAAAGTGAATGCAACAATCTCTCTGGCTAGATATAAGCAGTAGGGTCTAACTAAATTACAGACAAAATCAGTCACGCATCAGATGTATCAGGTATAAAAACTTCAGTCCGTGAAGGTTTGATTTAGCTTCTCTTCAGATGTATGGGTAGTATCGTGACAGATCTGGTTGAGATTAAAAATCTTTAATGAGTGTAATACAATTGTGTACTGTTTGCATTTGCATTTCAATAGTTCAGAATAAAATTTCTATTATGAAAGAATCACACTCTCTTTGATTAAGACGGGTTATTAATTTGTCTTAAAGATCTTATCTGGCTACAGTAAATTGGTTCTCAAAATGAATTTCACATTTTTCTCCAAAAAGTCTTCCCTGGTCAAAATTGAAGCATTAGTGGCGAGAGTGACTAGCTTGTAAAGGCTCTGGTTTGCAATGCATCCATTGATGATATGTAAAATGTTGTGATCCACCTGGTCTTTAATTCTTTCAGGACCTCAGCAGAATTGAAAACTTTGGTGGGAGTTATAGATTGAATGTGATTAAGAGCCAAGAAATATTATTATTCTATTCTGTGTGTTCTTCCAAATATCTTTAAAATATCATGCTTTTATGATGTTATTATGACATCCAGACTTTAAACACAAGTAATATAGAATTCACCTAGTATTTCCTGGGGAAATATTAATAGTTTTAAGGTGAAAAGGTATGACTCTCCAAGTGATTCCATTGACCAACAAGATGACATTCTCCTCCAATTCATATTATCAAGACTATTGGTGATGATTTTTGAATAGTTTTGATGATTTCCAAGTTCAACTCTGTTCCTTCAGGCATATTCTGAATCTTCTTTGAAGAACAGAACAGGAGGGTATGAGGAGGAGGTTATCAGTCACACTAAGCTCATTGCTTTCTTCCATTCAAGGTCAGAAATCAGTGTCACTTTTGGTAAGATAAAATAGTTTTATAAATATTTGACTGTATAATAGAATAAACTTTTGCTGTTAATATCTCTCTGCAGGAGATATTCCTAATTAAAAATGCAATTCACCTAGTCAGAATTATTTTGCTTATTGCCTTTCTTGAAATACCATTCAAAAATCTTATGAGAAATTAAAATCTCAGTTAAATTTTAAAATGTATTGGTTGTGGTCTACAATATTTATACTATATTAAGCTGTTATAAAAGTGTTCTATTCATTCATACTGTGAATCAGAGCCTACATTTAGTGTTTCTCTTTAAAGTTATTCATTAAAGACTAGAATCTGAGACAGCCACGTTGTTTTCAGTAGGCTTTACTAGCTTTAGGTGATGTTAGTGATTGATGATGATGTGAAGACTTAACTGTGTCGCCAGAATATCTGTGATGTAGTCTAGGAAGACTGATTTATCTTATTCTTAAAACCTTTACAAAGTGTAAAAAAAATGCTCAAAAGTATCATTATACAAAGGCATTACATAATTCATAACTTTGTAAAGTAGTGACAAGAAGAACCAGAAAAAAAGGACAAATTTCAGTTTCTCAGTGTAAAACTGCATCCAAGATTTTTCAGAAGACAGGTGAGGGAGCTTTTATTCCATGTACACTGTAAATGAAATGCATGTTGGAAATTCCAGGGAAGGAGACAACAGTACTATCTGATTCTGGTCCAATAACCCATGTAGGCAAAGGGAAAGGTCTTGCAGCTGACTTCACTGCATTTTTACTGCAGTGAATCAGATATTGCAATCTGATCAGATTAGGGTTTCATTATCTAAATAATTGCAATTATAAATCTTTTTTAAAATGTTCTCTCAGTCAGCTCCATAGATGGTTTCTGTAACTGTTGCATCATATGTTACTAAGAAATATTGCAAAAAGTAGAAAATTAAGAAAATATTTCAAATATGATGGTGAATATTTCTTCTGAGATTAAGTAACAGTTAACAGTATAACGATTGCCTAGTGAAAGATAGAGTAAACCTTAAGAAAACTGCAAGCATATGAAAACTTTCTAGGAAAAAAGTTTAGACAACATTATTTACTGACTGAATAAAAATTGAGCAGAGAAGTCTGTACTGAGTAAAGAGAGCAATTCTACTGGATTTCAGGAATACAAATTAAACATTATGACTATGTTTTTTCAAATGAATAGGTAAGAAGCATTAATTAAACTGTTTAAATATAAATTAGAAACACATGCAGACATGCTGTCTCTCCCTGGAGGGAGGTAAATGGAATAACAAGTGTCTGCCACCTTGAATTTGCCAACAAATCCATACAATAGGCAGAAAGAAGCTCACATTTTATTTTACTGCTCAGTGAATTTATGTTTTCTAATCCAACTCTTTGTCTTTTTCTGGACCTCTACTTCAATAACAAGGATGTTATATCCACAACGTCTTTTTTTCAGCTAAAATATAAAATAAAAAAGAGACGCCAGATTAGCATCGAAAATTAAACAAGAGATACAATTACACTAAAGACTGAAATACATGGAGACAAAACAAATTAATAAAATGACACCTTTCTGCATTCAGGCAGAGCTGTAAAGAGTGAAAGACAGTCTGTGTGCAGGTCCTGTGGACATCATAATTAATATCTGCAATTTTTAAAAGTATACTTAGGTTTTTGGGATCATCATTGATTGTTTATATTTTATCTGTTCCAGCACAAGTAGATGAAAGGGCAGTGTTCTAAAGAGATGCTCTCAGGTTCCTCCTGGCTCTGGAAAAAAATTTACTGTACTAAGTTACTAGAAAATTTATAGGTGAAAGAATAATGTAACCCTTTAAAGCCTATTGATGCACACTTAAAGCACAAAGTTAGATTTGCTCACATCTTTGGCTGTCAGTAGACTTGAAATTAAATCTATTTTATATTCTGAGGTGATTATTGTATCTCAAGGTATTATGATAAAACAACGTATTTAATTTATTGAAAAGATAAATGAAGAAAACAAACCCAATATATGCAATATTGCAGTGTAATAGTGTCTCCCGTTAGGAGGCAGAAAATTTATATGAGCCAACACAGAAGCTGAATTTAAGTCTTCATTTAAACAGAAGGGAAAAGCATATAAAATTCTTTTCTGTTAGAAGGGAAGGTGAATTAACCACGACTCCAAGTCCCAAAGAATAGAAGGACATACAGTTGAGAGGAAATTTCTGAATATTTTGTTTTGTTTTATCCAATGAATTTAAATCAGGTATTTCCCACTGCAGCTGTGCAAATCTCGCTACTATTTATATTGACCATTTAATTGTTATAAAATCACATATTTTGGTACAATTGTCATTAACCTGCAAGCAATAACCTTTTCTATGTTTAAAGTGGTTGCAGTTCTTGTTATTATAGACCACTTTCAATGCTGTTCATTTAGTATGCTGTGTTTTTAACACCAATGTAATCCACTCTGCATTTTCCATTTAAAATGCATAAGGCAAAGTGCATCATAACAGGATGTAACTATGTATTAATCAAATTAGCACAACACTTCAAAGGCCCTGGCTTTTTACTAGGCTACTGTTAGACCACAATTCATGATGGAAAGCAACAGTGTAATGAAAGGCTTGGCAAGGGAGCTGTTTATTTTCTTTCCAGAAAGATATATGTGGGTTAATTTTCATGATGGGAAAAAATGTGGAGGAAAAGTAACAGTAAGCATTAAGCTAAAGCACAATAAATGGAATTTAAAATACTGCTGTGGGTTTGCTATTGACAAGCATAAATGTAGTAATTAGTTGATGACACAACAGAGCTCAAACGACCTATTGTTTAATTATTCAAACTTCATGATCCAAACAAAGAGAAGTCAGATTATTCAATATTCACATTATGAAACAGAAACAGCTGGGAGGGTTCCTCCCTCGTTATATATTTAACTTACTACGTAAATATAAAGCCCTTTAGCTAATTCTTTTTAACTTCTGTTTCTCAACAATTTCAAGTGTGCTACCCATTTTCAGTTTATGATTTTAAATTTTGTTTCAGAATACAAAGTGAGGTGTTGGACCATACTGACTCCTGCATGGAATATTCATGATTTAGAAACCCAGTCTAAAATACTTCCAGTGTACTGCAGCAAAGCATCAGGAATTCACAATGAAATTGTGTCTGCATTGCTCTCTTTCCAATGTAATGGCTTGTTGTAAAATGTAAAAATGATTTTCCCGCTTTAATGTATATTCTAACATCGTTAGAGTTCTGGCTATAATTAAATGGTTTATGCTAGATTTGGGAATTATTTTTTAAAATTTGTTCATATGTATTTGTCCCATTACACCTTTTCTATTTTCTTCATTTATGTTTTTGGGCTACAGAGTAGTTTGAAATTCAGTCTGAAAGCCAGGAGTGAAACTCCTGTTGACTTTAGCTGAAGCAGATCCAAATTAATGTTTTCACCCAAGTCTTGCCTAACACAGCAATAACTTCTCTTCTAAATCCAGCCATCCACTCTTTTGTTTCTAATTTGTTTATTTATGCAAAAGTTTATGCATGCAAGATATTAATGTTGTTTTCTAAATCAGTATGTAGTCACTACACCCACTACTGTTTTCTATTTATTCCCAGTAGATGAAGGAAATAGTATTCCATCCTCTCGTTTGTGTTTTGTAAAACATATAAGAAATCTTTATGGCCATATCTCTGTTTCCATTATTGAAGTGCATTAGTAATAAAAAAGTCTGTATGAGCACCTTTTTGGAGATGCTGAAAATGACTGAAATTTGTCCTATGGAAACCTGCTTTGACATACTTGATTTGACATGCACACAGGCTCTTGCTAGAGAAAATCACTGAGGAAATGTTATTTTAAGTTATGATGGTAATGCTTCCAAAAGGAAGATTGAAGGCGACAAGATAAATCTTTAGGAACCTTTCAATTATGAAAGAATGCAGTCAGTACAAATTCAGAAACTGTTCAGAGATTAAAAATATTAAAAGTAGAATCTTCCTCTAAGAGTATGTGTTCATTTTATGTGGTAACTATACAGGAGATGTAGTACCTATATGAGAATTTTAAAAATAGTAACATAAATTAGTATTAGTTATCCTTAAATAGTGAATCTGAGTATTAGGTAACACAGATTTCAAATGATACTGTAATCATATGTTTCTTAAAAGCCAATTTAAGTTATTTTTTGAAGTAGTAACTTAGTATTTAAATATATCTTCTGCAATCTGCTAAATAAAAAGTAAAAACCTACTGAACTGGAACCCTAAATCAACTCTATTAATAATCCTTAATCTTTGATGGTTATTTTGATGCGCTATTTTTAACCATTATAATTTCAGAATATTTTGTTTCACTTATTTCTCTTTCCTGCTTGGGAGAAGCAAGATTACTGACAAAAATCCTAAGTGTATTGACAGAGATTAATGTAGTCACGTAAAAAGTAGCTGTTGTAATAAATGCAATAAGAGAACTGTGCACTCAGACACACGTAAATATTTCCTTTGACTATAAAAATTTCAACAATCCAAATTGCTCCATGAGACTTCATTGTACCCGAGGAGTTGCTGTCCAGTTATTTGATTCACACATACTGTGGTATTCACATTTAGTTCTGACTCTGCCATGTGTTGTCTAAGAAATAATTTCATCTGAAAAATTCCAGCTAACTTTTAGTTACATTTTTGACTTAACCTTACAGGTTATTTTTTTGTGTCATGTCCAGCACAATGGCTTCACAGAAACAGCCTATATTTTTTCTAATGGTACCCTGTTTTCATTATGAATTGCCAGGATCAAATATGAAGATAAATTTTTATCTTAATCACAAAAATCTCTCATAGAAGTGGCTGGATAGAATTGTTCATTTAAAGAAAGAGAAATTTTAGATGGGAGGACCTATAGTATCATTTAGCTATCTCTTTGCATCATTCTCCTATAATATTCCTGTGTTCTCTCTAGATGAGATTTAGATCATTCATATCACATCTCTAGAGAGTATTTTTCATACCTGACAGACTTTGAAACATGAGAATATATCTTTGTTTTAATTACACGTTTTCTCAGTTTTGTTCTTTCACTTCTAGATTGAATTTTAGAATAACATCAAATTGATATTTCTTATCAAAGTAGGAAGAGGATATTTTTTTTTCTGTTTCAGACTGTGAATGTTATTCAAACAGAAGATTGAGCTGTAATGACTTGCAGGACATCTTGATGTGGTCAGTATGACAATCCTACAAGAAAGAAAAAGCAAGTTTGAATAGTGGGCTTCTTCCTAAATTTTTGTGTATTAGAAGTCCAGTGAAATTTCAGATAGGTAAAGTGTTTATGGGAAAATAAATGCAGTACTTTGAAATTTCTGCAATAGAGAAATCCAGCAATGGTTTTTGGAATGGGAACAGAAGAATCATACTTCTGTGCCTTTCTCAAGGAGAAGGGGACTATCCACTCACTGCTTCACAAAAAGTAAAAATCATATTTGAGCTTATATGGAGAACACGCACTATAATTTATCCAGGAAATCAGGTTGCCTCAACTGTTTTTTTAGAACATTGAATTTCTTCCTGCACTAGCACCACAAGGACTGAGAACATCAAATTACTGAACTGATCTATATATGAGGGTGCAGAACAATTTCAGCAAAAATTGACGTTCTGGTAGGGAAAGAATACTGTTTTTAAAGCTGTTTATCTCTCATATCACTATTTAGGCAGTATAGATCAGAAGACTGAGGGTACATCATCTCAGGGAAAATTATATTGCTTTAGCAGAAAGTTGAGACATTTAAAAATCAATTTAAAGGAGGGATACAGTGTTGGTAATGAACAGAGTGCTTTTTATAGGAAGGACCACCTGGTGGTGAGAAAAATGGTACTGTATTTTATTTATATGATTTTCCTTTGGAAATATATCTAGAAGAACTCTTCCAAAACCAAGAAGTAGAATATGTGGTGAGAATTCAGGTGTCTCTCTGAGAGAAGTTCTAATCCAGGAAAAGTCTTCTTTATATTCTTCAAATAAAATGAAATTTTTAAACTCTTGAAATTCTTCTTGAACTCATGACTATTTTCTCTCATATTTATTTTCATTTGCCTCTTGATTAATTTCATTCTTCTCTGAAATGATATGGGTGAAATTCTTCGGCATTTATTTATATATAAAATGAAAGCATCTCATGTTTGAAAGATATTTATTATTCATTTCATCATAGGATAAAAGCAAATAATCTTACCCCATCCCACAGGAAATTTTGAAGACACATTGAGATTGCATTATATGTTAGGTGCAAAAATGTTTGGTTTAATTATTACACTTAGTGTTCTATTTAATAATAGCTCAAAATTTTAAATTTTTAAATTAATAAAGAGGAGCCTTCAGGACTTTTAAAAAAATTATTATTTAGCGTATGCCACACATATGCAGGTAATTGTGGTGCTTATTTTTACACTACAAACCACTCAAGTTCAAGTATTAGAGATAAGAATAAATAAACTAATTTAAAATAAAATCCCACATGTCAATGAAGTTTTATTACCCTAATCTTGGAATTATCTCAGTTGCCAGACAGCTATATTTGAAATATTCACACAATTTGCCATATGGAAAGAGTACTCTTGTCCAATTTTTCTTCAATGTTAAGGTTTGTAGACCTCCATAAAATCAATCCAAATCTAATAGTTTTGTTTCTAAATAAATGAATGGGTCTCAATCCAACTACATTTTTAGTACATACTATTGTTAAGGACATCTTCTCAAGATATAAGCTGAGAATGATAAAGTCAAGATTCATTTCCAAACATTAAAGCACATTTCTGTGTCAATATTTCAATACTTCAATCATGCAAAAACTTTATGAAGTTTAGTCTAAACCCATAACTTTATCAAATTCTCCTGTTGGCATGCCATTTTTACTTCTTTAGTTAGTTATTCAGAATGTGAGGGGTTTTGTATGTGCTTGTGTAAGACTGTGCTAACATCTCCTCACCCTAAATACATCAAAATGGAATTTGTTTTATTAAATTCATAGATTTTACAAGGGAATCATCTGTCCTTTATAAATGTCTTCCCACTTCTGTGTATGGTATGAAGGTATGAAGAATATCCATTAAAATTGAGCATACAGCTCCATTAGAGTTTGTTGAAGGCACAGAAAGCCCTCCTATCACAGCCAGTTTGACACTTTGAGGTTCACTGAACAGCAAATGTGGTTCTCTTCCATTTTGTGATAGCTGAAAAGCAAATTCTGATTTATTTGGTCTGCACATGAACTTTTAGTCATAAAATGAACAGAAGATAAAATACAATCTGATACTGAAGCCTTTGTTCAACAAAGCCAAAAAGGCATTTCACAAGAATTGTTTTGTTAATATTTTTCAGTAAAGCAAAAAAGCCCTTCAGTGAAGAAATTTGTCTTTTGGGAGGACTTTTAATAGGCCTTTCAGCATCAAATTTTACTATTTTCAAATGGTATCAAAATTTCTATTTTCAAAATTAGTTTGCTGTTTTCAAAATGGTATCAAAACTAGGGCAAATGGTGCTAGGACATCCAGTAATTACAGTGTTTTGCTTTTACCCCTAGCTGAATCTAATGTTTATCTTTTGGTATCTCTCTGTTGTTTTTTTTTTTTTCTTCCAACCAACACATGTTGCCATCCATATGTAGGAGCCAGTTGCTGGCCCTGAAGATTTACTAGTGTGATTGCTCTCCTCTTCATGTTTCTCCCCTGGGTTGAGATATGACAGGTACCTGAGATGGATCTAAACAACTTATGTTTAGGTCCATCTTGTGGCTGAGAAGGAGCTTTGAAAAAATTTCCTGTATCCTCTCCCTCTTTTATTCACACTGTTTAATGAGGTGATAGTTACTTCTTACTTGCTTTCAGTCCAGGAGAGCAGGAGAGTACTGGCAACACGACTAGAAGTCAAACTTCTGAGATTTCAAACCCAATTCCAGGAGCAGAAGGCTTAGGTAATATCTGGTGTCCACCTAAAATGAAATTATTCTCCTAAACTTTTGGATAGTTTTGGTTATTCTGAATATGTATGTGCTGAAGTCAAGCAGTTAATACCCTACTAAAATAAATTTTGTGAAAAAAAGTCTGCAATTATATACAGCTGTATATCATTAATATTTTTGTACAGAGCTTTTTGCATACAGGGAGATATAAAGTAAATGAACATGACGTGATCTAAGACAATACATAACTGTTTCCTCTAGTTCCAAAAATGCATTTATTGATTTTATTTTCACATGGTCAGAATAATACAAATATTTGTCAGCTGCATCCTTTAGCACTCAACACATGCAGAGCTATTAAAAGTTACCCTTATAGATCCCACCACAAATTAAATGCTGTTGCAGTACGTACCATTATATCCCTTCTTCAGCTATACAAATATAGTCTTCACAGAGTACTGCTAGCAGTGTCAGAATACTTCAGTTGCTATTGGTAGCAATAGGCATGATAATACTTTTGGGATGAATAATGTATTAATTGTTTTGTTGAAAAATGGAGATGAACTTTATTTATGGCTGGGTTTCTCTAAAAGGGTTACAAGGGTTGTTCTTCTATTGTGCACACCAGGTTTTCAAATCAATATTTATACATTTTCTGCAATGCTAATGCAACCCTATCCATTTGTTAAAATAAACAATAAAACCTGACCTATTTACAGTGCTCTATATATGTTATACCAGCTATTCTATAAACATCACTGTGGAGAATTAACACTATGGTTTCAGTGGTGTAATTTATCAAATATTTGATCTGAAAATTTAAGATCCTGTTTTATGGTGCTTTCATGTATGTAACTCTCTGAAGTCATGTGGAGGACTGTATGAGAATGGGTTACAGGACTTGCATAAGTTAATTGCTCGCCACCAAAATTTGGAAACTTATTGGAAACTTGAAAAACCAAACTTAGGGTCAAGGATCAGGCCACTTTCTCTGCTAACATCCAGAAAAAATAGCCCTTCTGAATCCAAATTTATACCTTCTGAAGATATAATTCATGTCTGTGAGAATATATCTCCGTTCTAAATTGCTGGATTTCTTAATACTCTTCCCATCACTCCTCAACTTTGACCCTGCAGAATCACTGCTTACTGAAAGGAGAGGAGATTTTAGCCCACATGGCTCATTCATCTTTAAATCTTTTCTTCGATCTTTCCTTTCTAAAACCAGGAGTGCTGACAACTGCACTGAGTGTTAGCAGAGTGAGTGGCCTTAATTTATCTTATTAGAATCTGAGCCCCAACCACCAACCTCATTTCACCTCAGACCCTTTCCCCACATTTATTAAAAATGACTTATGTTCCTCTCATCTAATTTGCATAGAAGAGATATGTCAAGTACTTAAGTGCCACGGATCCTGAATTCAATAAATCCATATCAAAATTTTCACTATCTCATAATATTAAAACATAATTTTAAATATATAATGAGAAAAATCCTTATATTATAAATAAGAACTCTAAGTAGCTATATTGAGAAATTTCATTTTTTACAATGAGAGACTATGTAGGTGCATAATATTGAGATTTACTGATTCTTCTGCTGTGTTCTGGTGCAAAATAAAAAAAAATTGCATTGACCACAACTAAATCTTGAGCAGATTTTGACTGGTATATTTTGTAATCATAGACCCAATGTTTGAGAATTTTTTACAAGGACCAGTTACAACTTTAAAAACAGGTACATAACTGTCTCATAGGCCATGCATTTAGCATCTCCTTATCCTTAAAAGATATTTAAATATGTAATTTTTTAAAAATCCACTGTTCAATCTTTGCATCATTAGAACCTCTACAAACATATTTCTCTTTGTTGAAGTCAATGGCAGTCTCACTTCAACATGTAGTGTTGGTTTATATTCTCCAGGGATTTTCTTTAAAGAAGGTAAAACTGGCAATTCAAACATGCTCATGAGAATCTATAAGTGTTTAGGGTAAAAAAATGTCTTTATGATAAGCAAGACTCATTTTCATCCTACTTCAGTTCCTGCAAGTTGTTCTAAGGTAGTTCTGTTTTCTTTTACAATCACCAGAGAAATCAAATGGATATGCCTGGACAGAGTTTCATCTTTCATTATATCAGTGTCAAAGTTACATGGATAGATTTCCCTTCAGATGCTTGAGTCTCCTCACTGATTATCAAAGAGCACAAACAGATGTTTTGTACTGGTTATATCAGCTTAAGATGACCAAAATTAGGTGATGAATCCAGCCATAAACCACTTGAATATTGAAACCACTCTGGACCTTTATAGTCTCTTACTATTCCAACAGAGGAGTTATGCTCACTGTCACCAATGGAACACTTACCAATAATGCAAGAATGATCTAAAGATAACTTGTCAAACATACAATATTTCCATTATAATAGTCCAAGTCCATAAGTACAGACTTGACTGATCTCATCTGTAGAGCAGGTTTAGCTCTAAGGTGAACATGCAGAGATCCCTGAAAGTCCAGAAAAAGCTGGCTGCTCCACCTGAGGAACAGTAAGAAGCAACCCCAGCTCTGCAAAAGAGCCATCTTTTATGGGCTAAACCAGTAGCAGACTTACAAATGCAGATTCAAGATAAGACTGATATTGAAGGAACAATCTTGCTTACAGATATTGAACATACCTATTCCTTTGATAAATAGAAGAGATAAATAAGGATTTGATGAAAAGCAAAAAGTTTTTATATGCACATAGGCATGATTTCCCTTGTAAATGAATGAAAAATTATTTACTTTTTCTTGAATAGTAAATGTGTTACTAGAGGAAAAGCCACTATCCTTAGACAAAAGCATCTTTGTTGCCAATAGTTTGCAAGTATAAGGCATATAACAAAAACAAGTTTTAATAGTCTCTTCAGTTCTCATTGATCTTGTCAGGTTTACCTTTTTTTTTCCAAGATTCGGTCTTTCAATCATTCAATCATTCAATCTTCAGGCTAGAGTTAAATTTAAAGATGCATTTAAGATTAATTATTAGGAAAGTAAAGTTCTTAGCTTTTTTTTGAACTGATTGCTGATAAAAAGCCTTTCAATATCACTTAGTATGCACTCTGAACACTTGATGGGCAGGAGATACAAGTGCTCCCTTACTATAACAAGATGAGGCTGGCTGTGCTCTGAAGTCGCTGTCCCACAGACTACAGTTGACAAGATCCCTGTATTATCTGTTCTGCAAGTGGAACACTCATACTTATCATTACAGGAGCTATCACTGTTACTTTTTCCCATATCACATTTAAGGACACTGCTTAAGCAGTCCACTTCTTCCTCCGATTCATATGTGATGTTAAAAGTGGGTATTTGAATTCACAATTGACATCGTTGAAATACAGAAAGAGAAATTATTTGTAGTGTTTGCCAGCAGAACAATTTTGTGATTTGCTGGGCAGTAGAAACATAATCAGATTTTTTACTCTTATTTATAAAACATACACATACGTCAGTAGATGCATTTGGAACAGGCAGGCATGAAAAAAAAGAAAGCCCACTGAAAAGTATGTACATGAAAAGTGGAGGGAAAGAGTCACAAGTGTACCCAACAGTCTTCACATTTTCTGTGATGTGAATTCTCTTGCAATAGAAAATGTTAAGATACATTCAATAACACCATTCTCAGAATAGTTTCAGAAAAAACAGAATAAGGCTAAATGAAAGGGTAGGGCTGTCTGTATTATTCAGGAGTTTCTATTACATTTATGGTCCTTGCTGGTCTTTTCCAGCCATTTGAATTAACACAGAAATACAGATGTGTCTAGGCGATTGAAATTATGTATAAAACAATCTCAAAAATGAAATGCCCTGTCTCTTACACTTTCTTTAAAAGCATTTGTAAAACACACATCTAAAATGTTATTTAGCCATCTGAAACATGTTTTTATCAATGGAATTGCTAAAAAAAGAGAAAACTGGGAAATCATTCTGTGTGAGTCTAGAGAGTTCATAATTTTTGCTTTATTTTATAACTTCTATAAAAATGTTGAATGTATGAATAGTTTAGTTTCTATCATTAAGCGGTATTTCAACCTTTGTTTGAGGATGGTTGCTCTTCTTATTTTTCTTGTCTTTTTCTTCTACCTTTCTCCCTCTATTTCTGTGAAGTCTTTTTTGTTTCTTTAATCTGTTTTGTCATGTAGAAAATGGAAATATTTGATTCTTTGCAAGCTAGAAGGGTCAAAATAATATGAAACCTAAAGTGAAAAAATAACATTCAATTCCTCTAAAAAATAGAAAAGCTTCAAAAATTTATAATTGGGCCAAAAGTCTGGTTTTTAAACACAGATTTTTTTTCCCCTTCAGTCTGTGGACATAATTTTTTATGCCTTGTTCCACTTTATGGTAAGATTTTTGATAACATGTAAAAATTCAAGGCTAAAAGTATTAAAAGAAATAAATTCCTTTAATTTTAATTAAATTAAAATAAAGAAATGTCAATTATTTTTTGCAAATTGTATCATATTTCTTGTACACAAAAATGTAAAGCTGATAACTGAAAACTGGAAATACCTTTGTGTAGATTAACTTGAAATTAACATTGACCATATCTTAAAACTCAAAACAGGCAGTTCTAAAAATTTAGTCGGTTTTCCTCTGCAGATGTGAAGTGCAATGCATTCTGCCTTATGTACAGAGAAGAAAGTGCATAGAGCCAAACACAGGTGGATTTTATAGTTGGGAAAACCAGCAGGAAACCAGCAGCACTTGGACCCACATGCTGCCACTCTGCAAGACTTAGGCTGCTTGTGCTGTGCCACCTCTGCCCTGGGTGCCCCAGCAGGGACAGACCTGTGGCCACAGCTGTGCCCATGGCAAGCTCCCCAGGGCTGTTCAAGGGATTTTAAATTGATGTTGCCTTTTGGCTTTGGCTGTACAGCTATCTAAAATCCCACAGCTTTGGAAAGGGAGCACATCATCTAGGATGTCTGGCTCTACCTATTCCCCACCTCCCCCTCCATCCTGCTCTGCAGCAGAGCTAGCCCTTGTGGTGGTGTGGAGGAGCAGGTGGCAGCTATCTAATGTCTTGCTATGAAGCCACATGGACACATTTTTCCTGCATGCAGACACCCCAGGGTCTTCTGCCTTTAGCACAGGCCCATCTGCTGCTCTCTGCTGCACATGCTGTAGACACCAGTGCTTAAAGAAATGGGCAATAACACTGTGGCACACGTACCTGGGACCAAAGCATCAGCTGACATAAAGTTGTGGGAGTTATGCTCTTTCTCAAAAACTTCAGTGTCTGTCCCAGGTTATGAATGCGGTTTTGAGCTATACAAGAATTGAAGGATTTAAAATGATTATTTAATTTATATTTTGATGATTTTCTTGGAAATGCATTGTATATTCAAGCACTATGCTGTTCTCTCTGAGGCTTCAGTTTTGGAACAAATTCAGATATAAACTCTCTATTTTTCTCCTTCTGTAGATGACTAAATCAAAATAGACTAGCAACACAAAGGAGACATCTACCAGGTATGCTTCAGATATGGTACTACAAATATAGAAAAACTACATTTCAGCTATTACATTATAATAGTATGCTACTTTGATCAGTTTAGGCTTAAATAAGACAGAAAACAAAGACCAATATTTAAATTAATCTCTAATATCCTGGGTCATCATCCTCTCTTGCAGAATTTAACACTGATTTCGGCTAGCCTTGGATTGCTTTTCAGAATACCATCTGTTTGAAAAATCTTCATCTCCATAACCATGTCTAGGATCTCCTAAGAACAGATATGTGGGAAGAATCACATTCTGCCAGCTGTGAAAATACAAAATTTTTGTGTGTTGATACATGAATGGGAAAGTACTAAATCCAATACAATTTCAGCAAATAGAAATGACATCTGTCTGTTTTCCTGACTTTTTTTAGTAAGACTCATCAGAGCGCTGATACTCCTTGAGATGTTCTGATGATTACAGACTCACCCTTGAATTCATATATCATGTAGAAGAAAATGTGGAATAGGCAACCATATATTAAGTATTAGATTTCCCATAAAAGGAAACATTTTCAGCTAATCGGCTGTTGTTTTTATTCAGTAATTTTCCATTTCTTTAATCTAGAAATTTATTGCCTTCCTCCCTTCCTCCCTTCCTCCCTTCCTCCCTTCCTTCCTTCCCTCCTTCCTTCCTTCCTTCCTTCCTTCCTTCCTTCCTTCCTTCCTTCCTTCCTTCCTTCCTTCCTTCCTTCCTTCCTT
>VZUI01055218.1:0-12882 GCA_013401135.1 Cettia cetti | reverse complement strand
CAGCAGAGATCCCCTGCAGGGAGGATGGGTCCTGGAAGGGAGAAAGAACCTGCCCCAGCTGCTGGAACAGCTGCCCATGATAGAACACACAGTGCTGGTTCCATCCTGCACTGCAGCCCAAGGCTCCTGGCTTTGCTGGGCCCAGCTGGGCGTGGGGCTGGTCTGGGGTGGGACCCTGCTCAGGCAGTGCTGGCTGTGCCCGGATCCTGTGCTGTGCCTGCCCACACTGAGGCACTCAGAGCCCTCACTGGTGGGTGTCACCCCTTGTTTAGCAGTGTCAGGTGTTCCCGTGGCTGCTCACACCCCACGAGATCCTTCTCCCGGAGGAAAAACAGCAAAAAGCCTGGGACAAGGGGGGAAGGCAGCTGGCTGCAGTGCTCCTACCCCTCACCAGCCTCCTCCAACCAGATTCCTGAGGATGCTGGTGATCCTCGTGTTCACACCTAGGGCAGGTGCATCACGCCCAAGCTCTCTCCCTGTGAAGCCTTTCCTGTGAGCTGTGGTTCCCTCTTGGAGCAGTGGGGAGAGGAGGCATCTCCAGAGCCCAGGAATCCCAAGACTGCCTGACCCAGGAGGCTGACACCTCTGCAGAACACCCATCCCTCTCCAGTGACTTTTCTGGAGCTCCCTGCAAACCCCAAACTTCATCTGGGAGACAGCTACAGGCTGGCTGGATGAGGATTTATCCAGCACTGTGTGTGACGAGCAAAGGGAAGGATTTCTCCATCTAACCCAGGGCTGCTGAATCCTCCTTGGCAAATCAGTCACTTACACGTCCCAGAGGCAAAGCAAGAATTTGTAAATGAAAACTTTTTCAAATAAATCTTTTGTAGGATTTACAAACCTTCTGATCGGATTTGTAACTCCAGACACAGATTTGTATACTTGCTGAGAGATGTGAAGGATTTAAAAATCCATCTCTTGACTTGTGAAACAATCCAACGTTTTAGAAACCAGGTAGCTAAAGCTAAGACTAAAAGCACACAGCACTTGGGCCTGAAGGTTTAGTGACAGGATTTATACATTAGAACAGGGAGATAATGTAACTCAGGTGTATTAAATCCTGATTTATTAACAAACTCAGAAGTAATAGCTTTACAAATAACTCCCAAGACATTTAAAAGCCCTTAACCCTTGGAGTACTTGCATTTGTCAGGCTGCCATCTCTGGGAATGTCAAGAAATATGTCTAAATATATCAGGGAAAATTCAGCTGCACTGCAGACAAGCCCTGCAGCCTCTCTCACTGTGTTCCTTCTTCCACAGGAGCCAGGAGCGACTCCTGAGGCTCTGGAAAGGGGTTTCTGCAGGTGCTGCAGGTGCTCCTGTCACATTTCTGAGGGCTCTTTGGTCCCAGTGTGCTCACACTGTTGTCATGTCTGCTTGGTGGCATGGGGCCCTGTCACAGCCCTCTCCTGGCATGTCCCAGTGCCACCACAGCTTCTCAGCCTTGGGGGGTGAGGGTTGGGCTCAGGAACATCTTTTGGTGGGCTGAGGTGCTGGGGAGAGTGCTGGGGGCACTCAGGGGTCAGGACAAGCTCTTTCCATCACTGAGGGCTCTGTGACAAAACACTTTCTGGGGAGGTTCTTGTGCATTTTCTCTTTGTCCTCTCCAGCAGCCTTTGGCTTTTCCAAGTTACCTCCTATCCAGGCTAGCTGGCTATCAGCTCCTTGGTGGGTGGAGATGAGGAACCTCTTCTTTGGGATGATGAGGAAGGATTTCATCCAGCTGTTCCAGCTGTGTGCTCTTGTATCTTTAAATCCCTTGGGGTCAGCAATGACCAGAAGCTGATTTCTTCCTGGTCACAAGCAATTCTGCAGCAATTTCACCTTTGACAAATCTGTTGGAAGACAAAGCTTTCCCCTGCAGAACCACCTCTTCTCCATTCACACTAATCCCAAACACACCAGAAAGATAAAGTGGCATTTCCAGGGCAGCTGTAATTTTTAGATAGAAAAACCATAATTACCTGAAGGAGTTTGTTAGAGCAACTAATTCCCCTTTCCTCTTCCCTCTGTGCTCCATTAGCTTTTGTTTAGCATAAATGAGTTCTCAGAGCAGTGGCATGGCCCAGGGAGCAGCAAAGCTTTGGGCAGGGAGAGAAGCCCAGGGAGAGAAGCCCAGGCTGTTTTCAGCTGCTGAAGGAGCTCAGTGCTGTTTGTGTCCAAACTTGCCTGAAAGCAAAATGACCATTCACAACAGCTTGCTCTGTTCGTGGTGTAAAGTGCACTAGAAAATGATTGTGAAAATAATAGCTGCTTCTTGATGAGAGAGCCAAGAGCAGCAGCAAGGGCCGGAGCACTGCGTGCAGGAGGAGCTGAAAGGGAAAAGGCACTTGACACCCTCATGGGTTCAGCTTGCACAAACAATTAGACAGTTTTAAAACTTCTCTCTTATTCCTCTGCTGAGCTGTTCTCTCTTCCTTCTATTTGGCTTTTTCACAAGTGCCTGCTCACTGTTTTTGGGATGTTTTTCTACCCTGCTTTGCTCAGGACTGGTTCCACATATTGTGGGAGCACCCAGGGTCCAGCCAGTGTGGATGTGCAGGTGAAGCCCTGCTCCTGCTGAGGGACGTGGGCCACTGCCCCAGCTCAGTCACTGCAGCAGCTCCAAGGGTCTCTCCCTGACCTCTCCACTGCCTTTGTTCAGCTGGAGGAGACTGAGGTCAGGTCTCCCCAGGGCTGCAGCTCCTCCTGAGGGGCAGCTCTGATCTCTGCTCTGGGACAGGGACAGGAGCCAGGGAATGGCTGCAGCTGTGCCAGAGGGGTTTAGGTTGGATCTCAGGGAAAGGTTCTCCCCCACTGGGTGCTGGCAGTGTCCAGGCTCCCAGGGAATGGGCACAGCCCCGAGGCTGCCAGAGCTCCAGGAGCCTTTGGACAGCGCTGCCAGGGGTGCCAGGGTGGGGTTGTTTGGGCTCTGTGCAAGGACAGGGGCTGGACTCGATTGCTTCCAGCTCAGGGCAATCTATGATTCCATGTTTTTGCAAATCTATTTAAGATTTGAGGTGCTTTAGGGATGAAGTATCTGCTGTGTGTCCCTTTATGTGTTCAGCTTCTGAATTTTTCACTTCAGACACTGTGAGGTTTTCAGTTTTCCTTCTGAGTTGGCTCAGGTTTGTGGCTGACCAAAGGCCTGATTCAATAAAATATTCAGTCCCCACTGAACTTTAATCACATACTCAAGCTCAGTTTTATTCAGGAAAGCTCTTAAGCATGAGATAAAATCCCAAGTGTTTTCAATGATTTGGTAAATTTTGAGTGAGGGGCTGGGCTCTGTTGTCCTGCCAAAATACTCAGCAGAGCTCGCACTGAAGGCAGGGCTGGGATTGGGGTCTCTCTGTGAGCGTGTCTTTTGTGGTGCTGGGCCAGAATGAAATTCTCAAGGGCTTCTGATTCCTTGGAGTGAGAGGAGAAAGAGATGACAGACGAATGCCCATCCCTCCCTCCCTCCCTCCCTCCCTCCCTCCCTCCCTCCCTCCCTCCCTCCCTCCCTCCCTCCATCCTGGGACACTCTCTGTCACCTCTGAGCACCGTGGGGCGGGCAGGGAAGAAGAAAATCAGGTGACAGTGGCCCTTAACTGCTGTAACCCAGAGCAGCCAAGGGGACATTGGGTCATCCAGGTGCCCCCTGCTCCTCCAAGAACTCTGCAAACTCTTGGATGAGCACAGCAGCATCAGCACTGCCTCTGCTTCCATCATCCTTCTCGTGATTTCAGTGACCGGAGGGGAAAGGGTTAAACCCCAAGTAATTAATACAAGAAGGCTGTTCATTACTATAAGATGTCTGTATATCGTTAAATTTCATTTCAGCTTTAATTAGACAATTTTTTTTTTCATATAAAAGTCTTTGTTGTGTCAATTAGTTGATTGACTATCATCTGGTTTCTGGGTTAGTGAAACCTGATCCATTGTGAATGAATTTGTTTATCAGGGAAAAAGGACCAGGGGATGGGAAAAAAAAAATTCAATTAAATGTCAATGTGTGGAGTGACAAGCAGTATTCGATAGGGCTTTTAGTTTAATTGCTTGTATTTCATTAAGAGATGTATTTATCAAGAGAATTCTTCATTTTCAAAAGATCTTGGATGTCTTCTTGTTCACTTCTGGCTTTTTAGGTACTCTTGTAGTAGTCAAAAAACACAGGGGGCTGTTTTTTCATTAGAAAAAGTCCTTTATTGTGGCATATCCTGAGACTCTCACATCACTGCTGTGGGGTGACGCCTTTTGATGACATCCCCATGCAAATTGAAGGGGACAGGGTGTGCCCCTACATCATTTGACAGTCTGTCACCAAAGATCCTCCTCTCCCTTTGCTGCTCCACGCCCGTGGGCACTCTGAAAACAATGTGTTAATCATGTGAGGAGCAAACATCCAGCTCCAAGCCCTGGGAACGTTTTGGAAGGCCTGCCTTAAATCTTTTAGAGGCTGTAAATCCCTTTGGGAGGAGCGGTTTTCACTCGTGTTGTTTTTGGATTCCAGCTCATCGCTTGTGGTTGACAAATAAAAAGGAAATGAGCTTTGGGAGGGTCTGGCAGGAGCTGTCCACAGAGAGAGTGGCTGTGACTCCAGGGCTGGTGTAGCTACATCCCTGAGTAGGTACAGCCAGCCTGGAGTAACGTGATGAGAAACTGGTTTATTTCTATCACTCTCTCTTTCTAATCTAGCTTTTCTAAAAGCTGTGAGTAGATATGCCTGCAGATGGGCTTGTTTGGGAGATGGCAAGAGGATTCCAACAAAGCTTTCAAAAGGTTAAATGGCTATTTTTCTGGATGTCCAGGTGCCCAGGGTCAGGGAGCCCCTGGATGCAGAGTGTGGTGATGGGGGCTCACCTGGAGGGTGGTGGGACACAGGTGCCCCATTAGTGTGAGGCCTCCAGCATCACTGCTCCAGGGTGGGGAAATCAGAGCTGAGTTTGGGGGGTGTGTTGGATGTATATTCCTTGGGAAAAGGAGTGTCTTTTAGCCTGGATGTAGGAAAACACATGGCCAAGTGATCAGTATGTTGGGTATTCAAGAAACCCTCAGTGCTCTGGTCTGGGTGACAAGGTGGGGATCAGTCACAGCTTGGACTTGATGATCTTGGAGGTGTTTTCCAGCCTGAGTGATTCCATGACTCTTTCTGGAGGAGAACTGGAGCAGAGGAGCTGCTGTGACACCGAGTCCTGCCCTCAGGAAACTCCACTGTGCACCACTTGGGGATCCATCTGCACCTCAGAACTGATTGGATTTCTTGCCCTTCAGAGATTTGCTTTTCAGATATTGAGGCTTGGGAGCAGGGAGTTCCTCTCCACGGATTTGCTCAGTGCCCAGCAGAAATCCTGGCAGGGCCTCTGGGAGTGTCTGTATAATAAGTAGCTCTAATGAGTGCTAATTACACCCAGCACATGGGTGAGGAAGCTCTTTCCTGAAACCCATCAGTGTAGCTCAGCATTTTCTGCCTTGCCCGTGCTCTGTGCTTTTGTTTGCTTTGGAATTATAGCCAGGACACAGCCTGTCCTCAGAAAGTCATTATTTGTCCTATCTGCAATGAGAAATCACATTCAAAGAGTCCAGGTAAGATGTTGGGAGGCAGCTCATGAAGCAACTGGCAATTATATCCTCCCTAAACGTTTTGTCTGTGATGTTACACCAGCATCATGGCAGTGACTGTGGAGCTGGGACTTTTACAGAGCAAATCAGCAAAGCATGGAGAGCTCCTCCAGGTTGTTCCCTCTGGGGGCAAACTATCACTGTACAAATGGAAAGACTCAAGATTTGGGCAGAGCAGTGCTGATATGGTTGAAGAGTCTCTATTTTACCCAAACCTACTGAGGAAGGATAAAAAAACTAAAAAGAAAAGGGAAAAAAGAAAGAAATACCAGACCAGCCTTTCCAGGAAGGCTTCATGGCAGAAGCAGCAGCAGAAGGTGAAGGGTGGGCAGGCCCTGGCACAGGGTGCCCAGAGCAGCTGTGGCTGCCCCTGGATCCCTGGCAGTGCCCAAGGCCAGGCTGGACAGGGCTTGGAGCACCCTGGACTAGTGGAAGGTGCCCTGCCATGGCAGGGGGTGGAATGAGCTCAGCTTTAAGGTCCCTCCAACCCAGCCCAGATCCCTCTGCTGCAGAGCCCATGAGCAGTTCCTGGCTGTGAGCCCGTGGAGAGGGCTGCCAGGAGATGCTGCAGGAAGCTGGATCAGCATGCCCAGCAGCTCCAGCCCCTCAGCCAGCAGCGTTTCATTCTCATCCCTAAGCAGCTGGGGCAGTTGTGCCTATCAGTGAATCTCCCTCCTCCCGACGGCGGCGTGCTCGCTGCGATAAGGGCTCTGTGTAATGGCAATTATGTTTTCATTTGTTGTGAGAAAACTTAATACTCAGAGTGGCAGAAATGTTATTCATCCGCTGTTAATTATGAGCTACTTACTGCAGGGAATCATGCAAAAACAAAAAAGTGTAATCAAAAGCAATAAAGGGAGGCAGCTCGTGCTCTCGCCTTCATGCCGGCTGGAATTAGTGCCTGCCACCAATTATCACCAATAATGCAGCATGGCCCCGTGGGTGACCTTGCCTGGGGCTCTGCCAGGGCAGAGGGGTGGGCAGATCCTTGGGATCACGATCCTTAACGCAGCAAACCCATGGGACAGGCTTGTGTGGTCTCTGCCTGTCCCAGCGTGAGCTCTGAGGGGATCTGCAGGAGCATCCCAGCTGCAGGGAGGAGCTGGAGCCTCTTGCACATGGTTGTGTTTCCCTCCTCCAGGCTGTGGGAAGCTCCAGGAAGGGGTGGGGGAATGCTGGGGCTGTTGCCAGCCTCTGATGCCAGGAGCAGGTCCAGAGCCAGTGTTGGAGGCTCACCTGGTCAACATTCCTGGTTTTCAGCCACACAGCCCTGCTCCGACTCCCAGTGTGGGAAAACAGCTGGTTTGGGATTCCCTAGGACAAGGAAATGCTGTCCTTGGGCAGGAGAGGGGCTGGTGAGGGATCCCAAGGTGCCCAGGGCTGGAGCAGAGCAGAGGTGGGGAGAGGCTGAGGGGCAGAGCTGGGTCTGTTCAGCCCAGGGAGAGCGAGGGGAGGGTGCATTGCTGGCAGCTGAGAAGGTGCACGGAGGATGGGTCAGCCCTGCCCAAAGGTGGGAGATGAGAGGCACCAGGGAAGCTCTGCTTAGTAATAAAAGTAATGATGTCACCCCATGGTGGTGACACGCTGAGGCTGAGGCTCAGAGAATCTGGTGGGGTCTCTGTTTCCAGAGATATTTGGGGCTCCAGTGAGGAAGGTCCTGAACTTGCTGCAGCCTGACCTACTCGAGTGTATGGGCTGGACTAGAGACTTCCAGAGCAGACTTTTGACCAGTAAAGTTTGTTCTTGAAAGGCATTATGATGGTTTTAATTTCCCTGGACACAGGATAGTGGGTGGTTCCTCATCCTACTGAGCTGCCTGAGCCCTCCTTGTCTCTCTGGTGACCCAGGGAATGTCTCCATTGAGATGCTGAGTTGCATCAGAAGTCAATGAGACACAAAAGCTGCCTTGGGAGGAGTGAGAATGACACAAAAACATTTATTTGAGGTGGCAGGAAGCAGACTATAGAAGAGGCAAGGCTGGGGTGCCCCTTCCCTGAGGGAGCTGCTGCCTGGACAGAGCACACCCTGCCCCTGCAGCCAGAACACCACCTACTCCAGCCTGGGGAGCAGCCTTCCATGGGCATAAATCTGCTCTGAGGGTGAGAAAAGAAGCAAATAACCAGGGTGTGATCTGCACAGCAGCACAGCCACTGATGAGGATTGTCACTAATGCATTTTTGAGCACTGTGAGCTCAGCAGCCTGACATAATGTAGGAAGCACTTTAATTCCCAAAGAAAGATTTTTTTTTCTTTCCCTAGAAAGTAATAAATAGCAACTGTAACTTCTCTGAGGCAAATTTCTCTGCAGATCTGTGCCATATCTACTGAGAATCTTCCTTCTGAGTGTATCCATTAAGGATGTAACAGGAGGAATGTTACCTGTGTTTGCATCCCCTGTAAGTACCTCTGCACTGAGACTTTACAGAGGTTTGCACCTGAAATCTCTGCCTGGTGCCACAAGGCTTGGATTTTGCAGGGCTCAGTGCTACCCCTTTGCCTTTATCACACAAATATCACACAAATATTCTGGTTGAGTTCCTCAGACCAAAAGAGAGGCTCACCCCAAACCCCACCGACACATTCAAGCCTTGAGACTGACACAGGTGCAAACATAATTCAGTATTTTAATAACAACTCAATTCTTGATTACTTGGATCTTTCTAGGAATGACCAGGAACAAGAAAAAAAAAAGAGGGAAAAAAAAAAAAGAAGTGAGATTCATCTTCTCAGCCCTCAGCTGTGAATTTTCTGCTCAGCTCTGCTGCTGATACCGAGAGAGCAGATGCTTCCTTACTCTGCAGAAACACAGCGTGTGAAACAGTATTTTAGCAGCTTTATCTGATATTTTATATCTCACTGTCAAACATAGCAATGATTCCACTTCTATTTGGGTAAGTAATCTGAAAAGAAGGCAGCAATAATCTCTCAGGAGAGCCAGGCACGGGACTAATTACTCCAGCTAGAGATTTGTAAAGACACATTTTCAGTGCTGGGATTTTATCATTCCACAGGGTAATTAAAAGACAACCCTGTCAAAAGAAGTTTTGCAGTCTGAAGTATTCTTTTTCCTCTATGAAGGAGGAATAACTCTTTCCAAGCTCAGCACTGGGATGCTTTGTTTCCCAGGGATGAGTGAGGGGTGCCCGTGGTACCTGCCCCCCTGCCAGCTCAGTGTCACTCTTGGTGGCAGTTTCTGTGTCACAGGATCACAGAACAGCTCGGGGGAGAAGAGAGCTTAAAGCTGATCTCATCCCACCCCCAGGCACGGGCAGGGACACCTGCCACTGTCCCAGGCTGCTGCAAGCCCCATCCAGCCTGGCCTGGGACAGTGAGTGTTGGGGAGGAGGACCCTTGGTCAGATGCTCCAAGCTGGGGTTGAGCTCAGTCACCAGCCAGAGCAAGAATCCCTGCTTGACATTTGTTCCTTCAGTGAAGCACTTGCTGAAGCCAGAACAATCCCAACTGAAAGAGGGGAAATTTAACTAGACCTACAGAAGGAATTGCTCCCTGTGAGGGTGGGGATGGGGTGCCCAGAGCAGCCGTGGCTGCCCCTGGACCCCTGGCAGTGCCCACGGCCAGGCTGGATGGGGCTGGCTCCGTGGAAGCAGCAATGATCAAAGCAGGGGTACAAAGCAGGGGTGCAAAAGCTGACTGGCTGCCAGAGGGGATTTAGACCCAGCTTGGCAGATACTTGGAGGGACAAGTGACATTCAGGGCAAACTCTTTGGTTTCTCAGGGTACTTCAGATCTCTGGCCAAAGAGTTGGAGTTTTTAACATCCACAGCCTCCTCCAAGGCTGGTGCTGGGTTTTCCAAAGCTGTCACTGAGCCATTGACTCTTCTGGACGGGTTGGATAATTTGAAAATCCAGGTGTGGCATTGCCTGCAGGTTCCCCTGGCTCGCACAGCACAGTGTGGCAATGACAGGGGATGGTCCATGCAGGTGGAAGCACAAAGGGCACACCTGCACTGCCTCATCCAGGGGATTCTGGCCGGCTGGAGACCCCTGTCTGCTGCCTGTGGTCCCATGCAGCCCCTTTCTGCACCCTCCTCCTTGAATCTCCCTCTTCTTAAGATGGGTTTTTAGTCCAATAAAGGACTTGAAAGTTAAGGAGTTAATTCCTAGAGAAACAAAAATCTTTGGAGCTGATTTTAGTGCCTTTGGGTAGAAAAGAAAAGCAGTGGCCAAAGTCTGAGAGCAAAGCACTGCACCTGCACCTTGCCAGCTGTTTTTTCTCTTCTCTGCTTGTGCCTTTTGATGCACATGGGGACAGGGATGTGGCAGCCCAGTGACACTGATGTGACACATGCAGTGAGAAGGAATTGGTGTAAAATGCAGTGTATCACCAACCAGCACCACCCAACTGCCTGGTCCTTGGCAACCTGCTGGTTTCCATCTTGATCCAGGCATTAATTGCCTAATTGTTATACTGAATTTATTTATTTTTGACCTGCCCTGAGCACGGAGAAATGGAAATTCAGCATTAGGAGATCACTTAACAGAGCAGTCCTTTTCAGACAGGTTGACTCATGGGTTTTTTTTTTCCCTGAAGAAGGAATCTGTGAAGATTTCAGGCTCCAGCTGTGCCAAATCCTGGCAGATGGCAGCCAAAGCCCTGTGGCAAGAGTGGTGGATCCAGTGTGCATCACCCAGTTTGATTTTCCCTCCCAGCAGCAGCCTCCTTTGCTCAGGATCCTCTCTTCCCTGCATGGGTCATTCCTCAGCCTCCTGGAGGCTTCTTGGGGATACAGCAGTGGGAAAGCCTGAGCATCAAAGGGCTCTGCAGGTGGAAGCTGGGCAGGGACCTGGTTGAATTGGTAAAAACTGTAAAAAAGGGTCTACAGGAACATGGAATCTCTCCAGCTGAGTTCAGCTCTCATGGAATAACAGTCCCTGACCGTGGAAATGCACCTGGGGAGGGCAGGTCAGCCCTGGTCATGTCCCAGCAGTCTCCAGATTTCCTGGCCAATTTTAGGAGCAGTGAACCTGGAGAGACTCCACGTTCCCATGGGCAAGTCACACCCTCTGGAGGAAGAGTAAACCAGCAAATTTAGGTGATTTTCCCATTTTCTCCATCCCAATTACACCCAGGAAATGGGGCCTGGCTGCAAACATTAATCAGTTCAGTCATTTATTTGTTTTATTTTTTCCCAAATCCCTATTTAGAAACTTCTTCATATTTCTATGAAGACAATTCCCTATCACCCTCTTTATCTGGTAGGGAGTGCTCTTATCAACAGGAACTCTCTGCTAGGAACAGCCTAATTAAGCAAAATTAACATTTTATCATCCAGTACTAACATTTAATCCTATATTCATGCAGCCTGCTTTAAATATACTCGCTGTGCATCCCTTCCTGTAAGTCTCTCATGCTCTGCCAGCTCCACTCTGTTTTTATCCATAAGGAATTGAGCTGGTACCTGTGACAGGTGCAGAGTGTGCTGAATCTTTTGATCATCACACAAACCACTCATGCTGATGTCCTTTAATCTAAGCAATGCAGAGAGAATCCTATGCACTCTCTTTATGCTCCTTCCATTTCCCCGAGCTTGAACAGGAGGCTCCGCAGCTCCAGATCAATGCACCTAAATTGTTTGTCTTTAACTTAGGTGGGTTTAAAGGAAAGCTGCTCAGCCCAGCTGTCTGTGAGTTCACAGGATGGGAAGGGCTCTGTGCTGTTTAGTGATGGGGGAATCTGAGTTACCTTTGAAACTTGGTTTGGTTTTTTTTTACAGCAGTCAAGTAATTAAACAGGAGAGAAAAATCACATCACTTACTGCTACACCCTCCCCACCTTCCTTGTTGCTCTGAAACTCAGAGTGAAATCCTTTACTTTAGCAATTATTAGGAATTTCTATAATTCACAAATGTGGTTTGGATTTTTTTTCCCTTTTCTCCCTCTGGGAATTATCCTTGAGTAATTTGTGTGAAATAGCCAATATTCCCATCTTGCTCTTGGTTCACATGGGTGGGGTGAGCCATCTGCCTGTTCCTGCCTTTGCCTGGCTGGTTCTGGGTCCCAGCCAATGAGGCAGGAACATTGGGATGGAAGATCCCACTTTGTGAGGAAACAAACTCTGCTTTTGGTGAAGTGTTCACTCACACCTTCCCCCTCCATTAAGTAACTGAACCTGGTGGGGAAAGAAGAGGAAGGGGGCAGAGGAGGATCTGGGGCTGCTCATGGTGCTCACACAGCTTGGCTGCAATCCCTGTCAATCAGACAGGTTCTGCAGGTTAAATCCCAAAGAGGGTTTTGTTCCTTTTGTGTGTTTTCCTACAGCCTGAAGCCCATTGGCTCCAAAAACCTTGAACGGACCCCAAAAAAGAGTTGTACCATGAGAGAGCTCCATAGAATTTTCCTATTTCAGCTGCCCAAAGAGGAGGGTCTAGGAGACCCCCCTGCTGAAAATGCAGCCTGCTGTTTTACCTCATAGAAATCTAAATATTCACTTGAAATCTAAATATTCTGCCATGAGCAGGGAGAAACTTTCTCACCATGGGGCCCCGAATTCTTAATTTAAAATAAGCAGATGCTGTTCCCTTTAATGCTGCCACCAGGAGGTTAAAAGCAAAAAAAAAAAAAAACACCCAAAAAACCCCAACCCCAAAAAACACAGAGTTCCCTCCATGCTTTGCAAAATACCAGAGAAAGCTTTTTTCCGTGACAGTGGTCACAGGCCATTTTGCTCTTCACTGGTGACAGGGGACCATTAGAATACAATCCCTGATGCCTGCATATCATAATGAAAATCATATTTCTTCCTGAACTGCTACATCAATTGTCTTTTTAGTAACCTGGGAAGTGCAGCTCTATGCAAACCAGGGAATGGTCCTTCACTCTTAATCTGTTCCCCTGCAAGATAAGTGATAACTTCTTAATGTAACTTTCCAGTCTGGTAAATAAGAAGTAGCTACAACATGATCCTGTGGTTTAAATAGAATCGTCTTCCTGAGACTGAGTAGCTGCTTTCCATCCTCCCCTGGGCAGGAAAACTGATTTTGATAAAATCAGAGCATCCCTCTCTGTCTCTCTCCCTCTCATTCTCTGGCACCTGCCTGAAAATCTGCAGGCAGGCCCATTTGCATTTCTGAAACCGTGTGCTGTGGGAACTGGGCCTAAAAAAATACGTATTGGTGGCAAGATGCTGTCCCAGCTCCTCAGAGCAGCACTGCACGGAGCAGGGATGGATGAGGGGCTTGGGACTGTGCCTTGGGTTGCAATGCAAGAGGTATTCTAGTCCCAGTCTGTTGAGACTGGTTCAGCAGGTGTTTTTCTTTATCTCCTAACTCCAGG
>VZUI01055217.1:0-23734 GCA_013401135.1 Cettia cetti | reverse complement strand
CCCTTCCCGGAACTTCCCGGAACTTCCCTTCCCTTCCCGGAACTTCCCTTCCCTTTCCGGAACTTCCCTTCCCTTCCCGGAACTTCCCTTCCCGGAACTTCCCTTCCCTGATAAAATGGAACATAAAATGATGGCTATTTGGGACACTTCACTGAGGACATTTATCAAAGAATTGTAGAATGGTTTGAGGTGGAAGGAACCTTAGAGATCACCTAGTTCCAAGTCCCATGCCATGAACAGGGACATCTTTCACTATAACAGGTTTCTCAAAATCTCATCTAAGCTGGCCTGAACTACCAGGGATGGGGCAGGCACATTTTCTCTGGGCAACCTCTTCTGCTGCCTTACCACCCTCACAGTAAAGAATTTCTTTCTAATAGTGAATTTAAATCTAACCTCTTTCAGTTTAAAGTCGTTACCCCTAGTCCTGTTACTACAAGCCATTGTAAAAAGTCATCACACTTTCCTGTAGGTCTCCTTTGGACACTGGAAGGTCTTGCCAGAGCTTTCTTTTCTCCAGGCTGAACAACCCCAACTCTCTCAACCTGTCTCCATACGTGAGGTGCTGGAGCCTTAGATAAAACATCATCTTGCTCCTCATTTGGACTCACTTCAAGAGGTCAATGTCCTTATGTTGGGGGCCCCAGAGTTGGATGCAGCTCTCCATTGTGGGATGTCTTGAGAGCTGAGTAGGGGAGGTGAATGTCTTGCCAGTCAAGCTTCGTTAATGCAGCCCAGGTTATGGTTGGATTTCTGGGTGCATAGTGCTGGGTCATGTTGAGCTTCTCATCTGTCTCAAGTCCTTTGTCTCAGCACTGCTCTCAACATATTCTCTCAATCCCTCAATCCATTTGTTCAGTCAAGACATTTGGGTGTAGAAATTGGGCTGGGCACAGCAGGACATGCATATGTGGAATTCTAGAGCTGTCCAAATTATGCCTGAATGACTGCTGCCAAATGAGAGAAATATTCAATAGGAAGATTCAGTCAGCTACCTCTTTCCAAGTATTCCATTTTGTCAAGACAGTCTATTAATTCGTTTTTTCAGATGACTGGCTGGTGAGGTCCTACATCACCCCAGGAATTACTGACTAAAGAAGTAGCTGTGCACACAGGACCAGCCCTGTTATCTCTATCAGCAATGCATCTGGACTCTAAAAGTGCAAAATCTCTTCTGCCATCTCCCAGTATTATGACTATTATACTGGCAACAAATAACATTAAGAATCTTGCACTGCGTGTCATAAAAAACTGCAAGAAGAACTGAAAAGACAGTTAAGATGCAGAGTCTCTGAAAGTTATAATGCAAGGTAAGAATATGGTCAGCATCACCTCTTTTTGATGAGTGAGCTCATGGAAATTCAGAGTAACTACATTTTTCTCTTAGCTTAACAATGAATTATTGCTACTAGCTTCCAAAATGTTCCAAATCAGGTGTATAGCTGCTTTCAAAAATCAAAATTTGAGTGAGGAAAACCAAGCTATGATTATGACTTCTATGTATGAGAGGAATTCATATAACAAATATAACAGTTACACTTGAGATAAGAAAAATGCATAGAAAAGGAAAGTAAGATATATAGGTCTGGGAGAAAAAGAGACACCAAGATGGAACAAAAGATGAAGTAAAGAAACTGATGAAGGGAGGAAAGAAGGTCTAATGCTGTGAATAAATAAATTATAACTGTATTAACTTTTTTGTTGTTGTTGTTTTTTGTTTTTTTTTTTTTTTTTTTTTTACCTAAAAAGCAGTTACATTTTCTTTTGACTTTGATCCACATTTTTACCTAAATACAACAGGACAGTTAAGCAACATGAAACTTGAATAATGAGGGTGAAAAATGCCTGCAGACTTTTACAGCAGTATGACTAGAATCAAAGGGAAATCAAACCAGCAGCTTCAAAGTGCTTACAGCTTTCTGCTTGGCCATTCTAGGCAGGTCTAGGCACAAACAGAACAGTTCTATTCCCAGTTACAAGACAGGTAAGAGTTACTTGAATGCCCAGCTTTTCACTTTCTTCAGTTCTTCTGCAATAAAATAAGTTACAAACCATCCTGTTCATAAAGTGTTTTCTTGGGTAACATATGATAACAGATGGAAGTGTTTTTAAGAAGAATCTATAATTCTGGAAGCTAGGCAGATGAGTTATTTCATTCTAAGACTTCCCTCATCTTCCCCCAGAGGGTATCTGTTGAAAGATATTTTGGTCCCAGTTAACAAATACATAATTAAACAATAGAATTATTCAGATAAAATGTACTTGGAAGAAGTTTTAACTAGGCAAGGTTTGAGATGAGCCCTCCATATGCTTATCTGACCTCCGAGCTGTATTTTCAAGTATTGAGCTAATTAAAAGATAAAACAAAACAAACAAAATCCTTCCTTACTGTGTTTGACATATTCTAGTTTCTGTCAGGAAGCCTTGGGCAGTCTGGCCGAACACAAGCTCTGCTGAACACAACAAGGAGTCAGTACTTTTTTTTCAGGATTCTATCACTATAAAAATATGCCTGTAAAGTGCACTGATCTGCAAAGATCAAGCTCAATTAAGAGACATTTCAGAACAACCTTCAGCTGTATAAGGCATTTGGCAACACAGGGAACCCTGGGACTTTGCAGAACTCTAATTCCAGGGAGACAGGAAAAGTCTTATTCCAGAGCTTCCACATATGATCAGCTGAAAGTTTTTCTGGGAAAACTAAAAATAAAAAAAACCCCAAAACCCACTAAGCCAACTGCTAAAACTAACAAACAAATCAAAAACTAACTAAACAAAACCTCCAAACCTAAACCAAAACAAATAACAAAAAAATCCCATCAACAATGAAATTTGAAAAAAAAACCCAGTTGCTAAGTCAAACAATCCACAACCATAATATTGATTGTATTGGCTGACGGAAGCTCATCCCTTTGTTATCTCGAAAATGTCAACAATCTTAATAAAGTTGAGGTGATCTGTAGGAACTTAGCAACAGATAAGGATCTGTGAGTACTTAAAAGCTGGATACTTCATTGTCTAAGTAGCAGATGAGCTGGCAGGTGAGACAACTTCTAGAAGGAAAAAGAAATTAACTGAGGGTAATAGTAATAAATTAGAGATTAAAGATAATATTTGGTTGAATACAACTGATGGAAGAAAACAAATGCAATTATTTTGTGGCACAGAAAGAAAACTTTGAGAGATTTTATTTTAGACATGCAGAGGTGATAAAACATTGAAAATGTTACCTCTCAAAATTTTCAGAGCTAGGTTCTTCCACTTCCACTCTTTTAAAGAAAATAATACCATTATAGAAAGGCTGCCATGGAAAAAAAATTGAAAAAAGCTCATGTTTAAGTCACATTTATAGAAGTAAATATCAATGAAAGAAAAATTGTGAAAGCTGAACTAAATATAAATTTATATTGTCATTATAAAAGTTGTTTTCTAGCATATAAACCATGCTAAATAAGTTTTTTTAAAAAATTAACAGAACAGCTGGAATGTGCTTAATATTCATTCATTGTCAGAAACAATCCAATGTGATGAGAATTCATCAACTGAATATATGTTTCTCTTTTCCTTTTTTGTTTTATTTTAAATTGCGACAGTTAAAATGGCTAACATCATCATAATAGTAGAAATAAACCATTTCTCTTTCAGAATTAAGCAGAGATTATCTGGAAACAAGACTGAAATACTGAAAGTGACAGAATCTTTTTCTGATTTTTAACAGCAATATTGATAAAGTACTACTGTATTTTAAGAGATGCTTTAGTGGCATCTTGAGTTCTTTTGTACATCACAGTTGCCATCAGAAAGCAGCCCTCTTCAGTTATACTGTCTGACCAGTGGTGCACCTGGGAGCTCTTTTTCATGGTGGTGTATTTTTTCTTTCTCATATCATCATAGATGCAGCTTGACCATCACACTGAGTGGAAATATGCGACAGTGAAAAATAATGAAAGTAAAGAAATGTATTTCAAATTATTATGGCAGCTTCAGCTGGGAAAAAATTATCTGAATGTCCTGCTTGTGAAGAGTTAAGGGCCTCTTATTGTTAGCACAGAAATTATCCTTAGAAAATTGTCACTTTTTAAAGGAAAAGGAGGTTTTACTGTAAACACAGCTTTCTGTCTAAATAATATATATGGAATATTTTATGACAAAGTTTTTTGATATGAACATCAGTTATGTGTTTCAAGGTACCAGAGTCTCAAAGGAAATCTTACCCCTGATTTACCCTCATGATATACTGCACTGTGTAGTCACTACTGAGTATTTGTTGTAAGAAGGGCAGGACAGTATAAGTTTTTCACTGTCTTTGTATTATAAGAAGTTAAATGAATGCTGATACAATTAAAAGAGCATAGTGGTTTAAAATTTAGCTCTAAAGCACATGAAATGTTAAGGCTAACAGTCTCTATCCAGTAGAAAAGTAAAATGTCAATACATCTACTGTTGGGCTAAATCAGTCATGCCATAAAGATTTCTCCTATTAAATTCTATGGCTGAAGTATTTTATAAAAATGCTAATTAAGGTTTAGCAAAAACTGTTTTGCTCTGCATTTACTTTTAAAAAATGTCTGTTCAGCATGGAAAAATAGGAACATGGCAGATGTTGTGGAAAAATCAGCATCTATTGAGGGTTTCAAGTGTCCTAAAAAAGAATTACTGCCTTTCTGAATAAGATCAAAAGAAGAGAATTTTTGTTAGGAAGGGAAAAAGAAAGTAATTCTAGTGAACAAAAAATGAAATAGCATATGCATCTATTTTTTTTTAAAACAATCAGCTGCTGTAATTGATGTACATTTTGTTCTGATAGTAATAACTTAAAGATTTATTTTACTTCTACTTAACTGTTTTTGACCATAAGAATTAAAGCAAAGTGTAAAGGAAGAAAAAACGCTACTAATTTTTACAAAGTTAAGATGTTGACCCTGAGAAATTACGTTATGTAGGACTAATAGTGAGTATAAGGGAGAAAAAAAGGCTAAATTTCTAGGCATTAGAGGAGGGAAATCTAATCTCTCTGTACTTACAGAATAAATTGATTTACAGGTAACTACAAAAATACTTTTCTGAAAGATTCCCATGTTATTCCCTAGTCACAAATCAGTTTTCAAGGATGCAAAAAATCCACTGATTTCAAAAGAATCCCCAAAATAGAAGATGACTCAGGAAAAGATCTCAAATATGCAATCCAATAGTATTTCAAGTCAAGACTTAAAGGTTGGCAACTGTTTAGCACCATCTTAGATGCTCTCAAATAAACAACCAAATACCACAGTGATTTTAAACATTTTTTATAAATATGAAAATATTCAGAGTAAATTCAATAATATTTGTATGAATTATGATAAAACTCTGGTCTAATGGAAGTTACAATTTACTTCTAAAAAGCCAATAATGTCTGAAAGCACTTGTGAAAAATAGGTGGTTTATTTCTGGCTTTTATTATGGAGTGTTTAATTTTTATTCTGAACAAGGCCTTCACTATTATGCAAATGAATTATTATTTCTCCCTAGGTTAGACATACATATTTGAATTTCTTGAATAACAGATACACATTCTCTTGAAAAGTTTCCTGCCTTGGCCCTGCTTAGATGCATCCAGTTTGAGCTTTTTTCAAGATATTACTGCTCTGTGATGGAGAAGGCAAGGACTGAAGATGAGACATAATCTCCCTTGATTTAATGTTCCATTTTCGGGCTGGCAGTTTTACTTCATAGACATTCAAATATAGCTGAGAAGAGCTTCAAAAGGTATGATGTGAGTGAGGACCTTGTCTGGGTGCAAGAATGAAAGAGAAAATCCCAGGGTTTCCAGCTCAGTACATAAGGCTTTGCTCTCTGACAGAGACACCTACCAGGTTCTCGCATTATAAGGGACTCAGGAATTAATACAAAATGAAGTGCAAGAGAGAGAAGAAAGAGGGAGATCTGTTTCCATTTACAATATCCCTCAAATACTATCTTCTTTTCCTTAAATTATAATTATTTGCAATTCATAGTGATGTAATGTTGCTCTTGTTTTCATTGTCTTTTCTAAAATCAGTATTGTAAGTCAAACGTATTATAGTTACTACCAGAAAAGTGAAAGAGCCCTTCACCACTTTCATCATTTTGAGGCTTTTGTAATATCTTTCTATTTCTGTAGTAGATAGAGATCCATAAATTTCCATTCTGCACCACACACAGTGAGATATGGAAAAAATTACATCTGAATGAAAAGACAGGGTAGAAGATAATAAAACCTGTAATAAGCTGATAGTATGTATCTCAGATCTCATGATAATGAGACTTCTAATGCAGTGCATTTTCTTCCCTGCTGTATTTTCTACATATGTATCTGATAGTCTCAGAATAGTTTTCTTTTGTTTAGAAAGAATTTAATGTTTTACTTAAAGGGAAAACCAAAAAACAAAAACATACAAATGATATCAAATTGTCATCTGGATTAAATTTATGTAATCTTATTTTAGATGACCAATTTATTGGTATTGACATTTGATTTTATCAGGCAAACTCCTTTTACAGTCTGTGGAGAGGAATAAGCACTTTGGTTGAGCATTAAATAAGTGAAGCACAAAAACTCTGGTCTGGGAATTCCTGCTCTTCCCCTCTCTCAGCTTAGGGGCTGAGATACAGAAGACAAGTTATAGACTTCAAGAATGCTGGAGAGCCAGTGGGGTAACAGCACTCTGTTGTAAACCAATAGGAAAAAAATGGTCTTTTGAATAGCTTTTTTGTAAGAGCCAACAGAGTTATGTTGAAAACATATTATATGAAAGTTCAGATATGCTTAAGCAGAAGAAAACCTGCAGATCCTGAGTGCAAAAATATGAAGATTATTTTAAAAGATTTCTCATAGCAAACGCTATATATACTTGTGAGGACTATGCTTACTTCTTTCAAGGTAAATACCAAAATGTTAAAACCCAAATGCAACTCTTTGGATTGAATTGCGAACGTATAAACACCGTTTATGAGTAGCAGACTTCATGAGCCTTTGCTACCCAGAAAGACAGCTCAAACAGCACTGTGATTTGATAGCTGCAATAGCTTTACTGAAAAAACCAAAAATTTAGGAACTGATATAGCTAGTTGTGTCTCAAGAATTTAATCCTCTGATCATTATTTTAAATCAGAAATTATTTATGTGGTTATCACACATTATTCTATTTATTTTCTTTTGCACCATCAATTTTTTCTTTCTCTTCAATAAACTACTTTTTTCTGGTTCCTTGTAAATTCAGAGCTTTAAAATACTGAATACTAAGATAGTTTATTTCCCTAGATTTCTGAGTGATGTCCAGAGCCAATATTTGTAAGTAACCCTAGAAACTCAACCTGCCCTTTATAAAAACCAGCCATGTCTTGGATAAAGAATTCCACATCTAGAAAACTAGTTGTAGTGGTAGATTTTTGCATTGTACAAATCTAAAATGAAGTGAAATGAAATACAAGGAAACTACTGAGATACTGATAAGGGCATGCTCCAAGCAGCTACTTGATCATAGATCAGAGCCCTGTGGAGCATTGTGATGTATATTAATAAATAAGTGTAGACATGGTCTAAATGCCCAGAAGATGTTTATAAAATCTGGTTCAGATAGCAATCAAAGACTGCCTTTGGCACTGTATGACAAAACATTTCATTGATAGTATAGCAAATGAGGACAGCATTCCTTATCTGTTCCTGGTACTTGTGAGGGAAGACAACAGAAATGTATGTATAATGTAAAATAGAAGGAGAATACAAAATATTGGTCACAACACTAAAAAGGTTAAACATTTTGTTCTTTTCATTCAAAAAATGTCACAGATTTTTACGTAAAGAATTAGTCACAAAAGCTTCTATTTCTGAAAAATTACCTAATCCTATTCATATACTAAAAAAGGACAACAGCAGCTATTTCGACAGGTCTGTTGTGAAGTGATGTGGCCACTGGGAATCAGATATTCCACTAAAATGTAACTTCAAGACAGTGAACTGGATATCTTGCTCCTCATAAAGCTATCAGGACTAGTTTTTTACTTATTAGAACACACAGTAAGTCGGAAGTCAGGACATCTATAAAACAGATAGGACTCTAGACTGAATATTTATGAAAAAAAATATTTTTTCCTATCCAGTTATGCAAGACAGAGTTTTTACCCTTGAAAAAATTATATGGTTTTGATTTTTTTTCAACATTCATGGACCTTCCTCTGTTGATTTTTGTTGGTTTTGGTTTTGGTTTTTATGTTTAGTTTTGGGTGGGTGGACTTTTTTTTTTGGGTAGGGGGTGTTTTGAGAGGAAGAGGAATTACAACAGACACTAATTTATTGTGGATTTTATTTTCAATAATTAGAATATATTTGTAGATGAGGGATATTAATATCAGAAATCAGATTTTTGAAGGAGATAATTTTCTGGATGCTTCCATTAGAAGAGGCTCCTTTGCATTTTTTGACAAATTTATTTATTTATGTTCACACATGCATGCAGCACAGACGGATAGCTAGACAGACACATACATGTGGACACAAGCCAAGGGACCATACCAATCATTACTGTTTGTCAAGGTGCCAAAAGTAGCAACAGAACAAGGCCACATATGCAATTGTTTTGGTAAGATGAGCAAAAGTTCTCCTTCTATATGAGAGTATGTCTTCAGCCTCTGTATTCTTCGAAGTTTCATCCTAGCTTTGTGTCAGGAACGTCTCAATCACGTGCCAGTTCTCTCCCATTGCATCTTGTTACTTGTTTTTTTACAGAGGAAAAATAAAACTTGTGAGATCTTTAAAAAGGAGGATATTACGAACAGATCCCTAACATGAGCTATGGACTGGTACAAGAGGTGTGCCCAAAGGCAGACACATTCAGACACAAGTGAAGTATGACACAATATGTGGCTTTTGGTTTGAAGGGTTGTTGCAGTAAGTGAACTGGAATAAGCTTTCAGTACTTTATAAAAAGTCTCTCTTTGTATTCTTTTTTGGGTTTTTTTCATAAAATTTGGAGTAATTTGTCCATTATGAGCATTTTCCTTTTATATTCATCACTTTAAGTTCAGACTTCTGGATACATATTATTGTGTTTTTTGAAAACTGAGCTATGTTTTGCTTTGCAAAGAGTTTTGTTATATATAAGCTTACTGGAAAAAAATAGTGATCTAAAAATGAACCAGTTTAGAGAAAACATGTGCACAGCCTTCAGGGCTGAGCAACTTCTAGTACCTATAATCTCTAGGGATATCTTCTGACATGGTCTCAAACACTGGTTACTAAAAGTGTTGATAAGACTGACTAATATGACACTGTTAAAATGTATTAAAGACACAAAACACTGATGAAAGTAGAATCCTATCGCACTGCAGCATCTTGCCATTATTAAAGCCTGTCCTTGGAATCTTGCCTAGTACTATATCTCTTAACAGATTTCATAAATGCTATGCTATTAAAAATGTTTACAGAATTTTTTAAGATTATATCATTTTAGCCTATGTTGCTTGGGTTTTACTGGGGTTTCTTTCTTCCTATTTGCTAAGTGCTAATCAACTTTAAATCTGAATGCAATTTTATAGAAAGAAACAGTCTAAAAATTTTCAGTTTTCACCATCAAGTATATTTACATTAAACCTTAAATGACATTTAACCTTCATTCATAAAATAAGGAGACTTATTTTATTTACTTTTACATGTATCTAACTTTTCTGTCATGGTTAATACCACTTTTTAACAGAAGATCATTCATTTGTCAAAAGTATTATACATGTCTTGTTAAGTCTGAAGCAGAATGATTGGGAATAATTGCTGAAATCATGTTTAATAATTTTTACTTTTTATCTCACAGTTTTACATTTTGCTAAGACATTCTGCATTTACTCATGACTGCTTATGGATCACATTTTGATTTCCATCTCTATCATTTCTGCTCCTCTTGAAATACCTTCAAATTCCATCCAATACTGGACTATAGTCCCATCCAATATTGGACTATAGTCCTTGTTCCAGTTTTTATTAATTTTCACTCAATTTTGCACTCTGCTCCTGAATTCTGGTACATTCCCTTCTGTCTTCCTTCAAGCCCCCAGTAGAGTGTAGGACACTACACTCTCCCCAGTGTTCCAATTCCCTTTTCCTTTCTCAATAGCAAAAGGCAAGAAGGTTGATATGGCATCTTCTTTCTATGCAATCATCAGTCCTTTTCACAGTTGTATCCTTGATCTCCTATCTAGGCTTCCTCAAATTCATCTTAGACATTTCTCCAAACAGTTTCTTCATTCTGCAGGTCCTCAAGTCCCTGTCTCTGATGAGTCCTACAGGCTCTGCAGTTATGGCCTCTCTGCTCAGTAGCAACTTAGCCTGTAAGTATTTATACATGTTTAAAGCAGATAGCCTAAACCTCCTTCTCTCTTTACATATTCACCAAATTCATTCCCTCTTGACTTTCAAAGTCCTTATATAAGAATTGTCAGCTGAAATTTAAAGCAATATTTCCTGAACTAAAGGAAAAAAATTAATCTCTTTTTAACCCAATGTTCTTGATTAGATTATTAATTTTGCACTCTACTGTATTTATTTGCCTCATTTTAAACACATTTTAAGGTTTCCGTTTTCCATTTTAAGGTTTACTCTACAATAGAAGAAAATGTGTCTTTAATCAAAATCTATACAACTCCCTCTGATATCTATCAATATATAGTCCCAAAACTCAAAGGAAAATCCAAGCCTTCAGCACACAGAGACCCCAAAATCTGCAAAGAAGAGTGCAATGGACAATTTCAAGGTCTTTTTTCTTCACAATGAAGTTCAAAGGATTATCCACTTCTAATAGGACTCTTCTGCAATACTGCCTGTAGATTGATTTCTGATGCTGTAATAGGATAGGATAAATGCACAAGAGAATGGTGGGGATATTCAGGAAGCATCTGAAATTGAGGTATTGCTATTTTTACATTAAATGTTTACACACCACACTGAAATACTCCAGTGTAGCAATTTAATTATAGAAATAAAATCAGATCCAAATATAATTTAGAGAAACATGCCCAAACAGTTTGCCACTTCTACCTGCAGCTAAAATCTCCTCTGTGGTAAATATATGTTTGCTTATGCACTTACCAAACAGAATAAGCTTAAACATATTTTGTGTGGTGGTAAAATGGCTGTTCTCAAAACATTCTGCTGTACAGTTCAAGTACTTCCCTGTAGTCAGAGGCAATATCAGACTTCTCTGCTACCTACCATTCACAAAAAAACCTAAAAAGATTGAAAAAAATCCTCATAACATTTTATAATTTGATACTGTGCAAATTTTATTGTTTTGAAAATTATATGATTTTTCTTATTTACACTTATATAGATGTAATATATTTAACACTATGCAGAAGAAAATGTAGAAATTAAATAAAAGAAAAAATAAAAATATTTTATTTATTTAAAAAATATATGGTAGGTCTGAGATATTAATTATTTGAGTTTTCATCCAAAGCTTGGTTAATGATGTCTGTACTAGAAAATCTTAGTAGCGCCTGTCAAGAGAGAAAAATATAGTTTTAAATCTTTCAAAAACAAAACCTGTAATCCTTTATTAAATATTATCCACTGATTTTTTTATCGAACGTGAGATATTCCACAGTTGTTAAAATATCTCATTATCCAAAAAACCAACTTTTTTTCAGTAACAGAAAAATGTTTCAAAATGAAAAAAAAAAAAAGTAATAAAAGCAATAATAAAAAAACTCTAACAACAACAATAAGAATGGTACTAATTATAATACCAGTGAAAAATATTAAGGCACTGAAGCATTTTGGCTATTGATGGTGGAACCATCCAGATGGAAGTTCTACATTATCATTGCTGAGCCATACAAAAAAAAACCGTTTGGGCTTTGAAGAAGAACTGAAATTGCACATTAAGAAGAATTCAAGTTGGGCAAGCTGCACATGTAACAATTACTAACAGAAATTTCAACTCTTAATGTTTTCTGTTTCTGTTTAATGTTTCTGTTCTTTGGAAATAAAATACCTGCATCAAGTAGAAAGTAGACTACATAATTTCTGTGTTTCATGTCATTCTGTAGTTGCTGAAAGACAGACATTATTTCTAAGATGATATTTGAGAATCCATATACACTGAAAATTCTTCTTTGTTGCTCCATGCTGATTTGCATATTTTATCTAGTTTCAGTACAGTCAAGCTGTATCTGCTAAAAAGATTGGGGGGGTGGGGAGTGTAATTTGACTTTATCACCGTAGCTGAACATCAACAACATTTATACATCCACACTTATCCTACCAACTACTTCCCACAGGTTTGTGCCTACTGTGCCTACAGCACTTCTGCAGGTTGGGAGAAATTCTTCAAGGATCATATCTGCTAGGAACAAAAAAAAAAAAAAAAGATGTAGGATTATGCACAGTGGTAATGTTAGTTCACTTGGAACATGAATTATACATACCAAAAAAAATTAAATCAGCATGGTCACCTGCTGACACTAGGGTCCCAGTGTGATGATCCCATCTGTCCTGAAAGAGCAACACTATGAGTAGCCATGGTGACTAATCCAATGTTAGTTCCACTGAGTATAGACAGTCTAGTCTATGAATAAACTCTCTGATGATAACTGACCACATATTTGAGAAGATTGTATGTCATAGACTACCCTTTAGTGAGCTATAAGTTTTTGTTTCTTTTTATGTCTCTAATTTTTAAGAAAAAGCTATTTTTAAGAGAGCAATTTTAAATAATGGGCAGTGAACTTTAAATTCTGGGCTCAATAATTGCTAAATTGCCAGTAATTGCTAATTTGGCTACCACTTAACAAAAACAGCTCTGTGAGAAGTCCCTTTTCATGTAGTGCTTTTCTCTTGTTATGTTCCTTATGAACTTTTTCAGTGTGATATTTATTTAGTGAGGCTAGGTCAGATATGTCTTACATAAAAAATCTACTTGTTCTATTTAATGAATTTCAAAACAATAAGGGTTGCAAAATTTCATCTCTAAATTTTTCAAATTCAGTTTTGACTACAAAATTGCAAATCAGTCATTTAGCAACTCAGTAATAGTGCTCTCTTATTATAAAAAATAAAACAATGAATAATCTTTTTCTTGGAATAAAGGAAAAAATTCACCGGAAATATTGAAAGGCTATGGCATTTTTCTAAGACTGAATGCTGAAAGATTTGTTTCCTTAAATGGTTACAGGATGAAAATAATTCCAAATATTTGCAGAAGCTTACATTCATTCCAAAAGCTGTTGGTTGGCCATGGATATTGTTTCTTTGCCTGTGGCAATGTTTTTATCTGCTTGGAGAGAGGAAAAAAGCTCATCTTAGAGAAATGATGGCACCCTGTAAATAGCAGATAGATTTTATTGGAGGATTTTCTATTTGGTTGGTTTTGGTTTGTTTGTTAGTTTGTTGTTGTTGGGTTTGTTGTTTTGTTTGGTTTTTTGTTGTTTTGGTTTTTTTTTAATAATAGCCACAATATGTAGCTGAATGACTAGTCTGGAGGATGACAATTTCTTGATAAAGAATTCTTTAAGTATTTTTTGGAAAGGATTTTTACCCTTCGTTCTAATACAAAAGTCTACACGGAAAAATTTTTCCTCATCATACAAATCCCCTCTTAAGTACTGGAAATCTGCTAGAGCCTTCTCTTCTCCAGGCTGAACAACCCCAAAACTCAGCCTATTTTTGTAAGGTAGGCTTAATCCCTCTGGTGTGGATTTGTGTGATCCTTCTCTGGACTAGCTGCAGCAGGTCCATGTCCTTCTTGTCTTGGGGGTCCCAGAGATGGATGCAGCTCTTCATCTGAATAGCATTCTTTCCCTCAGGTGTGTGTACAACACATGTCCTTCGAACTTCCTTTTCTGGATGACATACTTGCAAAAGCCATTCTTTTTACTCATTATGTACCCTGTCAAGTTCAGGTCTAGACACACTTTGGCCATCCTAACCCCAACCCTACATAACTTGACAGTATCCTTATACTCTGCCCAGGATACCTGTCCTTGCTTACACTGCCTGTGAATTTCCTTCTTGCCCTTGTTTTTGGCCAGCTGGTCTTTACCCACCATGCCAATCTCTTGTCTTCCTTTTGTCATTTCTTACAGGAATGAGACCTCTTGAAAGAAATTTCAAGAATGAGATTTCTTCTAGGAATTGAGAGCTCTTGTGTGCTATGTAGTGTTGTTACAGGTCTGTTCTGCTTCCTTGTTCCTGGGGGCAGTTTCACAGGGAATCCCATTGACTAACTGTTAGAACAGCTGGATCTGAAACTCTTCTATAGGGGACTTAGCCAGTGCACTTGCTAGCAGTGGATGTCCAGAGTGCATTTACTCACTGGGAAAATGGAAAATGGTGGATGAGGAACATGATATAAAGCAGGGATTAAAAAAGAACTAAGGAGCACCAGAGATCATACAGAGGCCTTACACTGTTACCTTGATGTCTTCATTCTGCTGATTATCTCCCAGTGTTTCCGTCACATATACATTCATAACTATGTGGACATGTTTTTAAACAGTCATATCAGATATTTATTTACATTTATCCTTCAGGTTTATGGGTGGAATTAATCTACTCTAACCTGCGGATGTGTAGATTAGATATCTAAGCCTGACACCATAGTTGGATTTATTGCAATATAGAGAAATAAATGTCTTCCTGAGGCGATTTATTTAATTTTGTGAGAAGGTGATGTAAATTACATGAACCATTCTCTGAAGTGTCTGATTTTACTTCTGACTGTAAAGACAGTCTAGTACTTTTCAACAGATTTAGTAATCTACAATTTTTACATCTAAGATTGATTTGAATCTGTCGAGTGTTCCCTTTCCAGGAACCCCCTAATTGGGGTTTTCTTCCACAAAGTCCTGTACCAGGTTTTTGAAAGAAAGAGCAAAGAGCGGAGCTTGCAGCTTTCAGTCTCGGAAGATGTTTATTGTTTCTTATCTCATGGTGTGTGAGTCGCCCTTGCCCTTATGCAAGGCTTAACTCGCTGAAAGACAGAGCTGGCAAAGCCCCCGGGCAGGGGTTACAAGGTCGTTTTAAAGGTTTCTCATCCAACTCTTTAACTCTTTAACTCTTAAAAGGTACTATATTTATAATTTTGTACCAATAATCACTACCTATTCTAGACATGCAATTTCTACCTCAGAATGAATCTACCAATGTCTCAGTGCCAAATCACTGCAGAAAATGGAGGAGAAAGAAGAAGGAGAAGATGAGACAGCCCAAAATTCCCTATATTGCTCCTATTCACCTCCATTCTAAGAAAACCCAAAACTACAAAGTTTCACCCTGTGACAAACTAAACTACTATTTATTTCAAATCTTTGTTGCTTTTAGTTCATCTATGAGTGTTGGAAGCTTTTTCCATGGACTAAGGTCAAAGGCAATGCCTTCCTGGGGTCCCTACCAGGGTCTTGGACCCCCCAGGGCAGTTTGAGGAATTTTCAACGTGCCCTGGACTCCAAGATGAATCCTGTGCTTCATTGCTTGAGATGAATATGCTCAGCACTATGCCTTACTAGATCTGGTATTCTGTCTCACTGATCATCTGCCCTTCCAAATATTCTTATAATAATTTCCATATAAACATTCAGGATAGGAGCTACTTCACCAGTTGCTGTCTATCTGCATCTTTCTCTAGAAGAAGACTAATATATATGAGATACCCATCAAAATTTGTAGCTTACAATAGGTGTCTAATTAGTGCAGTAATTAGAGTTTGATATCCGTATGAGTTGTTGTTGATTCTCCAGAATTTTTTTTTCAAATCATGTAAAACTTTTCCCTCATAACTTTCTCATATGTCTTTCCTTAAGATTTCAAAAATGAGAGAGTTGATTTTCAACTGTTCTGGCCTAAAAACCAAGAAATTCTCAGCATGTGCCACTGTAAGAAAACTGTAAATTAGTCATAGGAAATGTATTCCCAATTAATTAGCTGCATCTATATATAAGTGTCCTGATTTCAGCTGGGGTAGAGTTAAATTCTTTAGTAGTAATCCCTTGAATTCAGTATGAGAATAATGTTGATAAAACAGAGGTGTTTGGTTGTTGCTAAATAGCAATGTCTATTGTCATAGTGAGAAGGTAGGCAGTTCCAAAGTGGGAAGCAACTTGGTAAACTACCTTACACTTTTTAGATGGTGAGATTTAATAAGACAAATCCAAAATGAGTGAAGAATACAGATGCATACTGGTCAACTTACACCTACTGAAGTTTTGATTTGTATTTGCTGTAATCTTGGGAAATGCATTGCATCCATAAAGTTTATTTAGCTCTGTAAAATAGGAATATGGTGCTTTTCTGTTTTGGAACCAAAGTATAAAGAGCAGATGCTAAGTTTATGATGCCATTAGCAGAGCATGGAAGGTATTTGGCTGATAAAAAATAATTTGGCTGAAGTTATAAAAAAAAAAAAAAAAAAGAAGGTTTTTCCACTCAACAACAATCATTTAGTTGATAGTCACTGAGGAGGAATATGTTTATCTCAGCTTCCTCCCTAATAAGTAGAATGAGATAGTCCTCCCTAGATGTTGATATATTTAGTGCTGAATTTCTTTTTAAAGTATTTTTTTCACTTTCAACTAACTAGGAAGTGAGTTCATGATTAATAGAATCCCAGATTATATGTTTTGAATAGGTGGCTAGAATTAAAGAGAATGAAACAAGGTCAGAGAACAAAGTCTAAGAAACAGAAATTGTGCTTGCCAATATGTTTCTCTAGTAAATATCTTTTATCAAAGGATTTTAGGACAGGGAGCAATCAAGATGGGATTTACCAATTGAATCTTCATATTAAAATAATATTCAAATGTTTTTACTTATGAGAGACATTTTTGAAGACAGTTAATTGCATTTCAATCTTTCTAGCAACAGGAATTCTGAGGAAAATGGTATATAATTAGTAAATACATACAGTACTGTATATACATGTATATAGAGAAATATGTATATACATTATTTTGTATTGATTTTTATATTAAAATTGAAACATTATAAGCATATCCTGCAGGATAAACTAGGTGATGTAAGACAAACTGTCAGTAAGATACAAACTAATGACAGGTGATGGTTCTCCTCAAGACTGTATTTCTTCAATCTTATTTAATTATAGTAATATTAATTGTTGTCATTTTTTCCAACCATCTCACACAGTTTTGCTATCACAATAGAAACAGGAGACAGAGCCTGTGTTCTGAATCTGCATAATAGTAGTACTAGATCAGTAAAAGATAAAGATCTTACTCAAGTAAGATCTAAATATTCCTCAGCTATGACAAGCATAATCAGCAAATACACTTCAAAGAAAATGTAGATGCTAAAGAGGAAAGAGTGAGCATAGATTTTTTACAAACTCCATTAAAGACTACAAAACTTGTCACACAGTTTGAAATAAAGCAGTTTAAATATGTTGGCATGATAATTTAGGACTTCATTTAATTTAAAGCACCTGATATTTTGTTTGTTTATTTGCTTGTTTTGCTGATATTGGGGTGAGAGTAGCAGAACGTATTGGCTGTTGAATAGATGAAAATATACATGGGTTTAGGTTTCACAGTTATGTTATATATTCAATACCACAGGCACCAGCACAAAATCTGGTATAAACTGTATTGCTGAACCTCTTCCACTTTATACAAATAATAAAAAATATTGGCTTTACATGGGGCTAGAATGCAGCCATTTTTCTTTTGCTTTCTGTGTTAATATTTTGCCTACCAGACCAAAGAGAAACATCCTCTGAAAAGAGTTTTGGAGTATTTCTGAAGTAAAAGTAGATCAGATGCAAGAGAAAAGAAGTTAGTACTCTTTGCACTGTTGTAGTTAATCTAGAATCCCCAAAATACAAATACTTATGTAAATCCCCTTGGCAGATAAGGCAATTGAAATTTTCAATGATATGCTGAGTCTCAAACCACTAACCTAAAGGACTGCAGACAAACACTGCTATCACAGAATCAACATTACCTGATTTTTTAAAAAATCTAGTTTTGTTATTCTTTTATTCCAGACAGACTAGCTGGTAAATTTTTCCTTTGTATAAACACACATTCAGAAAATTCTAACACAGAAAAATGCATGCCATTATATACTTAGAAGAGCTACACAATTTAGAAAAAAACAAAAGATCTCTTTGGAAGGGATGGAAATATATTAAGTCCTCAAACTATAATGCCAGCTTAAGCTTAACCTTACTATTAATGGCTAAATGTATACACAGATGGAGTACAGAAACTTTAATCGCACTCTGTAAATTCTCTGCAGAATTGTCTTAAGTATTTTTTTTTAATAATAATATGCCACTCTTTTTTTCATTCTAATAACCATTGGTCCGTCTGATAGCTCTGCTCTCATGTCGGTGCTGATTTGTTAAGAGTTACTTTATAGATTAACATCTGGTCTTGTGAAGTTGACCATATCTATCCACGCATATGTTTCTTATAATCACCATAGACTTTTTGTCAGAATGAGGTTAATTGGAATTTTATAGGGTAGAACTAAAATTCATTTAATTCTCTTTAACTCTTTCAGCCAAATCAAAGAAATTAACTGAATAAACTTAGAATTTTATATTATCATTAATTTCCCTAGAATATAGATCAACAAAGGATTATTAGCTCAAAATAGATGTATTCATTTGATTACTTGGAAAAAAGTAATATAACCTTGTTATCTTTTAGTGGGAAGTTACAGCATGATAACATAATTTAGATTATTTTTTTCCTTCCTATTATTTGCAGTCAATATAAAAACAAGGTATGAGACCTTCAGTTTCTATTAAGAAGTTTTGTGGAAGGGGCTAACAGCAGGCCTGTTAGCTAAAGGAGTGAGAAGGGAGATGAAACTGATAAGGATCTCTCTTCAAGGCTGTCACCAAGGAGACCAAGAGAAGAGAACAGAAGAAAGATAAGGAGAGCAGCTGGATGAAGTATTTTTAGAAAGTTAGCTGACTTTTCACCAATGCTGTTATGTTGATTTATTGTAACCAATGGCTGTGGTAGAAGAACTATAAAAAATTAGAAGGTGTATAAAAGGTAAGCCATTTTTATTAATAAACAGTTGCCAGTTGAGACTGCTTCTGGTCTCTGCTTTGAGTAGTGACCGCCTCGACAGCAACAAAGTTTGAAATTGTGAAGGTGGTTCAAAGTTTCTTAATAGTGAAGTTGTTCTTCAGAAAGAAGTAATCTCCTACACAGAAGTTCTCTACTGTTCTCAAAAACATGCTCAAAAACTACAAAAATAAATATCATCTATAGTTAGATACAGTAACCATGAAGTCTTGTAAATGAGGGAAATACAAATTATTCTTTCAGCTCTGTAAACTGAAAAGACAAAATTAGTTTTATTTCCTCAATGTATCACAAGTGTATCACAGAAAGTAATGTTTCTACACAAAATGAAAATCACAGGATTATGACTATAGACAGTTTGTTTAATTTTGTTTTTCACAGATGTTCAATTTTTATAGTACATTAATAAATTAAACAAGTTTAGAAAAAATTAAAAAAGAAGAAAAATTGAGATGACACATGCAGAATAGTCTGTAACATTTAAAAAACCCACCCAATAGGGATGGTCTGAGGAGTTTGATAAAATAATCAGAGGTAGTAAATGCCATAAAAAAAAAGAAGCTTCTTACTCATCTTCTCACTCTAGATAACTGCTCTCCCATCCCTTCGATTGAAATAACAACTAGGATACAAGTGGTTTTTTTCATAGATAGTAAACTTAATTGACTAGTGTAAATGTGTAAATTCACTACTTGAGCTCAATGAAACTGCTCTGCTTCTCCTTTCCCTGCTTTCAGAATGAGTTTAGTTGGAATGGCCCTGTGTACTGTGCAAAATATTGTATCAAGTTCTCATGAAAATTTTCTTTATGCTACTTTTGCTTTTTTTCTCAGGAAAATGGTTTCTGTATAAAAAAATAAATTCTGATTGTGTTTCCAGGAAAGAATGTTCAGTCATTCCTACCTTTTCATTACAATCAGAATTTCACCACACACACATGGGGAAAGAGAGACTAGTGAGGTTTTACTGGGAACAACTGTTTCTTTTGTGTTAAACACATGCAGCTGACTTGAGTATCTGCTTTGGAATATGTTTCCTGTATAATATCAATACACATCAATATTTTCCATGTCTACCTCCAAACAAGATGATTAAAGCAAAATAATCACACACACACACATATAGATTTAGATAAATACAAATATAACTATCAACATATGTAGGCAGATGAGTAGGCTCTGACCTGCTATTTACTTGCTGAACAGAACATGAAAATAATGACCATGTGAGCATAGCTTGAGAAAATGCTGGACACAACAAATTAGAAAACAATCACCTGATAAAACTTTCAGGTTGCACTGTGAGAAATTGTAGGACTAACTAGTGTGTGGGAAGAGCCTAGGAAAGATCCAGCCTGAGTTTCTGAATGAGTTGAGGAGCTAGGATCCAGGGTGAATCCCACGGTGCTGGGTGAAGATAAAACCTGTGCTAATGGTCAACAGATCCGCGAATGTGGGTATGACTGTGAGTTTAGGATTAATGGTGTCTGTCTATCAACAAGTCTGATAGATTCAGGTCTGATCAACAGGAGGAGAGGAACCTGATTTACTGTTGTCTGTGTTCATGTGAGTGCTGCATTAAAGGCACTGGACTGTGTTGGTTTCTGTGTATGCATATCTGTATGTGTGTGTAAAATTGTGTGTACACACACACACATCTTTGGAGTACACCTATTTACTGTCTGGATCTACTGATGAAAACAGTAACAGACTGTGACTCCTTGGAGAATGAGAGTACACCACATGGAGCTCTAGTGCACAGGGAATGAGGAATTCTGGTGTCCTGAGGATCACCAGGCTCAGTTACTTTAACAGGAGAAACGTGAGAAAATTTCTTTTAAGCACTTTGGCAGTTCTATTCTATATTAGTGTTTGTCTTACTGAGCTTTACCTACCACTTACAAAATGCTAAAAATCAAACAAGAACCTTTACTGAGCAGCTCTGATATTCTGTTTGCATTTCCTGCATTTCTCCTGCTGTGTGCTTCAGGCTGCTTCTCTTGTGAAATTCAGTGACAGTATTAAGAAACATATTAGATATATGTGTGAAATTCAAGTACAATTCCAGGAGGAAAGAATTACAATCTCAGCTGATTGTAATGCTTAGGTACCCAGCTGCTGAAATGCAGACAGGTATTGAGTATGAAATGTTTTTTTCTCTCTTCAGTCTGTGAGAACAATTGGTGCTTCAGATTTAAGACCAGAACAGACTGAATGCTGAACAGAGACCTGCCCTTATCACGCAGCTACATACTGCTATGTAATTACAAATGCTGAGGTCAGAGATACATCTCAAATTGCTTGTTTAACTGGGTTGTAAGACAGTAGGTCTGACAAAGGAGGACCTATGGACCTGAAACCTCTCTTAAAGGTAAATGCTTACAATCTTTCCTCTATGGTTCAGGTGTACTTTTGCAATTTTTTTTCTTTAGAAATTTACCCAAATAGAAAAAATTTAATGAAATTCTTGTCCCTCTTTTAATACTATTGGACTGTGCATAAAATACACATCTGAAAATACCTCTCTGACGAAAAATATATTCAAGCCAGTTCTAGAAATTCAAAAGCTGTTTTGGAATACAAGGTGCTATAAATATTTTATATTTTGAGACATTTTCTATGTCTCTTATTTCAGCTCTAATAATGTGATTACAGGGACATAAGGGCCAGGGTGAAGGGCAGGAAGGTGAGAGGGTGTAGCTTTCCATCTTCAAAGTAAATAGCAAAGCCTCAGTCCTGTCTCCTGTGTGTATATGTAAATAAACATATGAAGCACAAGAAAAGGAAGGAATTAAAAAACTACTTGCAGTCACAGAAACACAATAAGATTATGATGCAAGACACATGGTGGGACACCTTCAATGACTCAAGTGCTAGATGGATTCAAGCTCTTCAAAAAGCCTAACAGAGAGAGGAGACAAAATTTTGTACCCTATGAGGAGTAGCTTGAATGTACATTTATATTTCTAAGGGGTGCAGGAGGATTTATGGGCCAGTGTCTTGAGTTTACATGGCCAAGATTTGGTAGCGGGGTGGGGGGTGGCTACAGGGTGGCTTCTGTGAGGGGCTGCCAGAGGCTCCCTCTAAGTCTGTCAGAGCCAATGGGAGAACTCAGTGAAAACCTTGTTAGAGTGGAAGTAAATAACACGGTTTCTCCACTGTTCATGGTCAGTCATTTCACCATAGAAGTCAAACATGTTGGTTATACATATTGATAAATTCCCTAGAATTCCTTAGGGTATCCCCTATAATTTTTTGTCTTTCTTGCCAAAATAATAATAGATTTCAAAATCCTTAACATTGAAAATATACCACTCAGAATGATAACTCTGAGCCTAGAAGGCTCTGCTGTGAACAGAATGGTAGCAGGTAGATAAATCCACATCTTTAATATTGTATTGCAAGGACAAAGGACAGTGAGAGAGCAAACCTTTTATCTCTCCTCTCTTCTCACCTCACCTCGCCTCGCCTTGCCTCTCCCCCTTCTCCTTTTTCTTTGACTCTGAATTTTACGTGCTCTATAACCTCTGAAATTGTTTTCTGATTTGCAGACTGAGAAACTCTCTTCAATGAAGATAGATTTATTTTTTTTCCCAAGATATCAGAGCTACTGTGGAGAAGTGCAGGGGTTAGCAGACTTTATATACTATTAATAGTGACTTAGATATTGTGCTTGAACCCTAATGGTGATTGCAATCATTTTAGCTTCTCATAGTGGTCTAAGTGTACGTATAAATTAGTAGGAAACTTGGATTACAGACTTTCTGTGTTCTGGACTCTTTTTATCAGTAAGAAAGTGGGTAAATTGTTCATTGTGAGGTGAATTTATTAATAAATATATCTCTTCCCACAACACAAGAAAGGTCATTAAAATACAACCCTTTGTTGAAAGGCTTTTAAAAAGTCTATATGTTTGGCTTAATTGCATCTTTAAAATGACTGAAATAATCCTCCCAACCATCCTTTCTTATTATCCAGGATTATGAATAAACCTTTAAACAAATTTACAATCTCTTAAAGGCCGGATTCTCAGCTGGTATAAATTAGCATATATTCACTGAAATGTGTAAATTGGCAAACCTCTGGTGCTAGTAGAACTATATTGATCTAAGTCAACTAGAAACTGCCCAATATTCCACTGAAAATTCTTCAATAGCTTGTTTAAAGTACTGTATTATTTCCAGTATGGATTATGGGAATATAAATGTGTTTCCCTGTAGAGGTAAAAATGGTTGACTTATCCTGTTACAGTAGAACTCTAATAAAATTAGCTGATTTCCATAGGTGTTTCTTATACATAATTTCAAAGTGATAAGTGTGTTATCTTTAAGTCTATTAACACAATAGACAATAACAGCCGTAACTGTAAAACAAAATTATATTATTTGATTAACAATAATTAAAACTAATCTAGTTATATTTATTTAGCTCTGTGAAGATTCGTTTTCCATGAGCATGAATGATGGTTACACATTTTAAAAAGAAACTATGACTAGATATTTTGTTTTTTAATGCTTCTAACACTCAAGATGGGTGTCAGTGTCAGTGAGTTTAATTTCTTGCACTTTTAGTTCCACTGCACTGGTACTGCTTACTCCTTTTCTTTTCTTTTCTTTTCTTTTCTTTTCTTTTCTTTTCTTTTCTTTTCTTTTCTTTTCTTTTCTTTTCTTTTC
>VZUI01055215.1:0-23740 GCA_013401135.1 Cettia cetti | reverse complement strand
TTACCAATCAAACTGGCCTCTGACTTTCTGTATAAAAGAGGAGCTCATCCCACAATAAAGGGAGAACCCACGACACCTGCAAAAAGGAACTTGCGTCTCTTGTGACAGCACCTGATGGCTTTTTTTTTTTGTGAGTTAGCATGCAGTTCAAGCTTTCACAGCCTCTTGGCTGAGATAGACTGAACTGTGGCCTGTTGCTGACTTTTGTCAGTTTACACACCTGTAAGAGGCACAATCCATCTAATATGAAACATTAAGAAGAACAGAGAGCGTCAGCCTATACTTGCCGCCCTCTAAGTTCAGTAAGTCTCTTACAAAGTGTGAAAGTGTTAGACTACATGAATTATTAATGTCTCCAATTTAACTCATGTCAACACCTGGCTTGTATCCTGTCTTAAAGTTATCTTTGTTTTCTTGATCCCTGATACATGGAACTGTAACACAGACCATTATTTTTTCCCATGCTTTGTTACTGTATTTTATATTTCTGTAAAATCGTATAGATAAATGTGTAGACAAATAGACTTACACTATCAAAGATATCTTTCCAGAAGAAAAAAAAAGACAACAAAACAAGATTGATGAGTTCTAGAAGAGAAAAATAAGTAATGCAGAAGTGAACAGCAGAAAAGTCTTGAAACCACATAACAACAGAGATCCAGAATAATAAAGCACATTTACACAAGTAATTTCATCTTCAGTTTTAAGCAATGGCTTTATTGATTCTCTGCTTCTGAAGCGCAGTGAAGCCAACCTTAACTGTGTTCCCTGCTCCCAGGCTAGCTTCTAAATCCCTAATTTTAATTTTCTTTTCCTGCTTCTCTTCTGTTTTCTATTGATTGGGTTCTTTTTATTGCTCACACATACTTCTTCACAGATCCATTTGAAAATCTTTTGCCTGCTTTCAGATGTGTAACATTTTTATCTCTGTGCCTTTATATAGATGAAAATATAATTCCTTAATAAACCCAACAAAGCAAAGAACAGCGTATCTGATACAAGTATTGTGTATTTTATGAACATTCAGTAAACTTGATTTTATTGCTGTTGTAACAGTTAGGGGGCAAATATAAATTCATAGAAGCATATAAACCTTCATTTATTTTAAAAATGCATCCCTTTCAGCATTTCCTTATGGATAAGTTAATTGAAACACTTGGTGGGAACTGGCTTATTTAAACATAGAATTGCTGTTAAACTACATATTAAATTTAAAAGATGACATTTAGGGAAACTATACATGGAGATTGTCCTCACTGACACTCTAAGTTCTTTTAGACAATACTTTATGGGTCTGGAAGGTTAATCTGCTGTCATGCTGCATTTACCAAGGTCATGTGTCAGACAAACTGTCATTTATAGTCTGTTGTGGTGGGTTGACCCTGGCTGGATGCCAGGTGCCCACCAAAGCCATTCTATCATCGCCCTCCACAACTGGACAGGGAGAGGAAGTACTACAAACGGCTTGTGGGGTGACATAAGGACAAGGGAGAGGCACTCACCAGTTACCATCACAGGCAAAACTGACTCACCTTGAGGAAAATTAATTTAATTTATAACCAATCATATCAGATTAGGAAAATGAGAAATAAAAACTAATTCTTAAAATTCCCCTTGCCCCTCCCTTGCTCCTGGGTTTAACTTCACTCCTGATTTTCTCTACCTTCTCCCATCAGTGGTGCAGGGGGGCAGGTAGTTGCATTCAGTCCATCACCTGCTGTTTCCTATGCTCCTTCCTCCTCAGAGGGAGGACTCCTCACACTCTGCCCTGCTACATCGTGGAGCACCTTCTACAGGAGACCATCCTCCATGAACTCTAACATGAGTCCTTCCCAGTGGCTGCAGCTGTTCATGGCCTGCTCCAGTGTGGGTCCATTCCACAGGGAAGGGACCAGGAGGTGCAGTCCTTCAGGAACCAGCTGCTCTGGGTGGGTACATCATGGGGTCACAAGTCCTGCCAGCAAACCTGCTCTAGCATACCCATGGGGACACAGCTCTTGCCAGGAGCCTGTTCCAGTGAGGACTTTCCACAGGGTCAAGCCACCTTTAGGCATCTACCCGTTCTACCGTGGGGTCCTCACCAGAGGCTTCAGATGGATCTCTGCTATAGATTTAAAATATATATATACGATCCGCTGATTTTATGTACTTTACAAAAAACTATATTTTTTTCTGATTGAGGCTGAATATATATTAATTAGTTAGAGTATATTACCATTACCATATGATTTTTTTTCACCGTCTAGAACTGTTGTCTTGGAGTCTGTGTAAGTGCAATGAGTAGACTATTACTCTTAAATTATTTCAGGCAAAATTATGCACCAAAGTTTGAAACTCTAAGAATTGTTTTAAAAATAAATATTCTTGTAACATGAAAACAGGAAACATTTGTGAACACTATATGATTCCTTTGTTTTATGTAGTCTGCTTTAAAAAGAAAAAAAAAAAAGCCAATTTTAAAAGCAAGAAAAAGCTGCTTGTAGCAATAAGCCTATATGCAAAATACACTTTTTTCCTTTTTTGTGGAATAACCTATTTCAATAGCAGTTGTACTAGTGGTTTGAGATATATATATATATTCAAACACCAATGTAGGGTATAGTGCTTTCTTTTAGCAAGCACCAAAATGTAGAAAAAGACTGCTCAGTTGAACAGTGCAGCTTCTGTTACAGGAGACCATTTTCCAGCAGCCATCTGTCTTCTGTTCATGACATTTCACCGTGAATTTGGAAAAGATTCCAAGGCTCTCACATAAACATCAAAGTGTTTATATGAATGCCTCTCCGATAAAGACCTATCCATGAAGGGCCTTCTGGTGTTGCTTAGAGCATTTTCACATTATTTTTGACAGTTTAAGGAACAGGAACATCAGGTAAGGCACATTTGGATTTTTTTTTATCTTCCTCCTTTTCTAAACCTTATTACATTATTCTTTGAATATCGGTTTGCTTCAGTGCAAAAGCAAAAATAAAAATTGAAACCTTCAAAGTTAGTAGGTCAAGGAAATATTCTACCCAGGGCTCTGTTGGAGACTCATATTCAGAAAAGACATGAATTGCTGAAGTTCTTGTCATAGAAACCAGTTTTTTTACTAAAAGCACAAGCAGTTTCTTCTGTTCAAAATATAGTCTAATGTCCTGCTTGTTTATAGAATATGCCAGAATCCCAGACTCAAATAGGTTAGAAAAGACCTCTAGGATCATCGAGCTCAACCTGTGACCGAACACCACCTCGTCAACCAGACCATAACACCGAGTGCCACATCCACCTGGCTACAACCTCCTTTCAGGTGGTTGTAGAGAGTGATAAGGTCACACCCAAAGAAAGCCTCCTTTCCTCCAGGCTAAACACCTCCAGCTCTCTCACCTGCTACTGACAGGGCTTGTTCTCCAAACACTTCACCAGTTCTCTTGCCCTTCTCTGGTCTTGCTCCATCCCCTCAATTTTCTTCCTGAACTGAGGGGCTCAGAACTGGACAGAATTTGAGGTGTGGCCTCACCAGTGCCAAGTACAGGGAGGACTCACTTGCCTGGTTTATGGCCACACTGTTTTTCATATACAGGAATTAATTTCTAATTTGTAACTACAGCAAGAATTTATAAAAGTCAACAGTTTTGTTGCTGTTGTTTTTGGGGTTTTTTTAGAAAGAAATATTTTTACTTTAAATAGTATCTTTAAATAAATATTTAAATAAAATAGAAGTCAGTCTCCAAACACTATCACAGGCAAAAGAGGCTAGAATAAGAGATATTATTTGAATATATTAATAACAAAATCAGAGCAGGATAATGAGAAGTAAAATAAGACCGTAAAAGCACATTCCCCCCCACCCCTCCCTCCTTCTAAGCTCTACCTCCTCCCTCTCAGCAGCACAGGGAGACAGGGAATAGGGGTTATGGTCAGTTCATCACATGTTTTTCCTGCTACTCAGGGAGAGGAGTCCTTTGCCTGCTCTAGTGTGGGGTCCCTCCCACAGGAGAAAATTCTCCATGAACTTCTCCAGTGTGATTCCATACCATGGGCAACAGTTGTCCACAAACTGCTGTGATGTTGGTCACTTTTCCATGGGTGCAGTCCTTCAAGGACAGACTGTTCCTGCGTGGGTCCCCAAGGAGTCACAAGTCCTACCAGGACACCTGATCCAGCATGGTCTCCTCTCTGATAGAGAGACCAGTAGGTCCCTGCCAGGAGCCTTCTCCAGACAGGCCTCCCACAGGGCCACAGCCTCCTCTCAGTCATCCACCTGCTCCAATGTGGGTCTTTTCCACAGGCTGCAGGTGGATCTCAGCATCCCCATGATCTTCTGTGGGCTGCAGGGTCACAGCTGCCTCACCATGGTCTGTACCACAGACTGCAGGGCGCCCAGCTCCAGTGCCTGGAGCAGCTCCTGTTCCTCCTTCTCTGCTGGCCTGGGTGTCTGCAGGGTTGTTCCTCTCACATGTTCTCACTCCTCTCTTCTCTGGCCGCAATAACATCTGCACAGTACCCTTTTCCCTCTTCTTCCTAAATATGTTATCACAGTCATTATCAAGATTTCTGATTGGCCCAGCCTTGGGCAGTGGCACGTCCATCTTTGGAGTTGCCAGGGATTGGCTCTGACAGACAGGGAGGAAGCTTCTGGAAGCTTCTCACAGAAGCCATCCCTGCTGACAAAATATGGCCACAATAACCCAATACAATATTGGATCAAGACTAAAACAATAATTCTCATACCCTGTTCGCATCATTTGCTTTTAAAGATTCACTGTCATGGAGACACTGATTTGACTACATTAATCTAAAATGTCAATATAAATAACACAAATTTGGCAACTATGGATGAACATAAAGGACATTCTAAATTCAGAGTCTATTAATATAAATCCCAGGATCTCAGAAAGAATGTCTTTGCCTTAGTTTTTCCTAACAAGAATTCTTTCCTTCTGCTGTCAGGTTCTGATAGCTGAAATTTCACTTGTTGCGCAAGATGGTAAACAATAATAGGAGCTCATTAGAATGATACTTTCTTCCCTCACAATGTTTTCTTTCAATGTGAATTTAATTGGCTGACTGACAGATGCAACAAACACTAGAATCCTGAGATATGGGAAAAGCAAAGCCAGGAAAGTTCAACTGGTGTGACAGTCAGACAACTGAACTAAAATTCTATTTAATCATGTCATTTGATAGTAGCCTCATCACCTTACTTTTTAGAGAAAATTGTATTTTTTCATTTATAGCAAAATTTTCTGATTAAATGCAATGGCAGTTTACTTAAATAGAAGTAAATACGTCTGCAGTAAAAAAACCCCACCAAATGTATGGAAAATATGCAGGAATATGTAAATTCCTCAGCAAACAAGAAAATTTTGGTTTTCAAAAAAGGTATCATTTATTCACTAGGAGATCTTTTTTCTTCTATTTTTATGGACCCTGCACTCTGTGGAATATGAATGCACATGCCTGTGAGCAGTGATGAGGTTCACAGAAATGAAGATAGATAAGAGTACAGTGCTCTCAGTGGAGGACATAAGCATCTATTTAGCCTCCCACACATCATGTATTTGCCCTTCAATAATGAGACTCTGAACATTTGCATCACAAACAAATAGCAGAAGATATTCAAAAGCCATAAGACTACTTCCATTTATGTCAGTAAATCTCTGGCCCAGAGATGGTTTTCCCAGAGCTGCTGGCATATAAGCAGCTCAGATGCATGAGCTAGAATCCTCATAGAATGGTAAAGCAGGAAAATCTTCAGATTTATAATTATTTGTCATTATCATGTAGTGCAGTTGCACATTACACAGTAAAGCCCCAGGTATGTGTGACCTCTGTTATATTTTACCAGTTTTGACTCATTAAACTATTCCAGTACAAGCTAGAAAATCAATTAAAGAACAGATTAATCTTGCTATGTGGCTTTTGCAAATTACTCACTTGTGTGTCACATTTGGAATGGGAAAACAGAATATGTTAGAAACCATTACAAAAATCATTCACTGAACTCTAGTACAAAGAATGTCAGTGAGACTCGCATGGTCTCACACAAGCAGCCAAGACATTGCTAGCTTCTGCCAGTAGTCTACTTTAGAAAGTTATATATAGTTAAAAAACCTGCCCTCTGGCCTTGTCCAAGATGCTGCAGAAAGCTGAGCCAGAGGTGCAAGAACTCTGTGTAGCAGTCCAGGCCACCAGCCAGGACTTAGGACTTTCCTGTGTCCATGGTGCTGGGGATGTGATCTGCATGAGACTGCTGTGAAAAGTGCCATAAGAGTCTTAGAAAAAGAACTTACAATCCACTACTGTATCCATCTTTTATAGTTAATCAATTTCTAATTATATATCACTGAATTCCTCTATTCTAGTTTCTACCCTACCTAGAGGTTCTTCTGTGGCACAATTATTCTTATTTTCTTTGAGCTTTTAGATCTCCAAAGTGATAAATCAATAAGAGATGATGGAAACAACCATGGTGAGAGATTATAAGAGATTGAGTTTTCACTAATGAGGTAGAAGGTAGGAGCACCAAAGAAGAGGCAAAACTTCTGAGCCAAGAAGCTTCAGGAATTAGCACTCAGCTGAGCACAGAAGGAAGTTAAATATTCACCTCAGATTCTTACATCTTTACTGTCACTAAGCCAGGGCTCATTATTGTTAGAACGTGCAATGGGTTTATTTCCTCATCTTCAAAAATTGGTTTTAATAGGGTGGTGAAACCACAAGTTAGATTATAAGTAACACATTTAAACAGTTTGACAAAAGTCGATATAAATTTCAATAATCCAATTGTCAAATTCAGATAAGAAGTCAATCCTTTAAAATCAAAGAATATCCTTAGGCTGAGCTTAAAAAGATTGATTACCTTCTCTCTCTAATTAACTGAACTTTAACATTATGAGCTGCTTTTTAGGAAATCATAGCCAGCTGAATATGACTGTGTGATTAAAGAACATATAAAGAAGGTACCACATAAGAAAGCTGTGTGGTAATTATTCCAGTCAATTAATTGGTAAAAAACCCCAAATACTGCTATCTATTTAAATCCTTTTATTCTATCATTCTATCATTAAATACATTAAACCAGAAGACAATTGGCACTGTGTTCTATGTCTTCCTGTTCAGGGAAGTCAACCATATTATGACTCTAAGGTCACTTTTCGTTTGAGAACTTAAAAAGTTGTAATTCTGGTTTACAAATTATTTGTTGTACTAAAGTTCTTTGATCTAAGTTATAAAATAAGGGCATATCTTACAATGAGAAAAATATTTCCCATTGTTCTTTTCTTCAGAATTGATTTATGAACTATGAAGTTGATTCTTACAAAGGTAACTAATCAGTTTAGGAAGATTTTAATTTTTTCTGTTGCACTCTTTCTATTTTCTAGCTATTGCTTACTTTCCATTCTTTCCCCACCACAACAGCTCAAGCCATTATAAGCTATAATGTGAAAAATCACAAATTTTAAAAATTATTCTAGTTTTGCCAAAAATAAGTGCAACATACAAACCATTTGTTTTTAATAATCATGGAGCTGAAAGATAAGCTGAGAACTGAATCTTATTTCTTGAGAACTATGGAAAATTCACACCTCTTAAGGATATATACTTATAAAAATATATACTGCTTCTGTATTTTAAATGGCTTTTACAAACTAAATTAGTATCTGGCTTCTCAAAATCTTTGCAATGCTTTCTAGTTTTGGTGTATTTTCAAAAGTTGAATTAACTTTTATCCTTTCTTCTTTATTAAAGCCTTAAGAATAATAAATAGCAGTGTTCAAACATTTCTTGGTTTTTTTACATTACATTCTTATAGCTAATAGTTTTTCACTCTGCTCTATAATACTAATATTTGTTCACTCTTATTTATTTTTGCTTTTATCATATTTTTCTATTTCAGAGTACATGCATAATATCTATGCTACTATGCTATAAAATATTTACTAAATCTAGATTATGTTTAAGTATACTAAATACACTATACTGTAAACATACACATATACATGACAAACTACTTTAAACATTGATTACATTTCTATCTATAATTTATTCAAAGCTATTTTATAACGTGTCTGTAAACAGCTTCTGTAGCATTTGCAAATATTTTGTCCTTGTTCCTTAAATGTCTTTGGTCCTTAATTCTAACATCCATTTTTTTTCCTCTGTATGCACTTTGACTTTTTAAAATTAGCTACTTTTAAATCTAAAAAATAAGTTTTCAAACACATTTTCATTACTTAAAGAGTATACCATATAGCTACAGTTTGAAGTTACTCTTGTGTATGAATGAAAGCTTGGATATTAATGAAATCAACCTATGATATCAACTATTGATAATAAGCATTACCAGCTTTTGGTCTTTTTGCTTGACTTTCTCAAATTCTCTTTCTAAGTGTTTCATCATCCTTTTGAACATTTTAGCAAAATTGTTACTACTGAAATTCCAGCAAAGAGTTTGGGAGCTGTACATCCAGGGTATCAGATGAAAACTTGTTCTTATTCTCACTACACAGGTGAGTGTGAAGAGAGCATTAAATCAAATAAGCCAAGGCTGTTTAATGCTTACAGAAATAAAATTGTTGAAATATGGCAAATTTTAGTTGTTACGGTTACTAGGGCTTCTTTTGAAGTGCTTTAATATTAAGGTTAAAACAAAAATAAAGATTAATTTGGAATAAGGCCCTCATGCTTTAAAGTGTCACTGAATGACCTCAGTGCCTATTAACTTCAATGAACAATAAATTTTTATGACACTTATGCAGGATGAGGTCCTAAACCATTTACATGATAGTTGTGCTTCATTTCTGGATGCTCACTAGCCCTCTTTTTCTTATGTAGAGGCAGATTGGATTATTCTAAATAGAAGCATCAGTAAAAATTGACCTTGTATGGTAGATAGCTTCCATAATGACTGTTGCTGCCTTTTTGCTGAGGTATGTAGATGCAACTAAAACTCTGTTTCACTGCAGTAGCTGATAGAAAATTGTCAGTCTCTTTGTGGAAAAAATATAGGGCAAAGTAAGATAACCATGATGATTAAGGAGATGAAAAAAATCTCAGATGGGACTAGGACCCCATCTTTTTTAATCTTAGGTGGAGAAGAATAAGAGCATGCACAACAACTTTTAGTTCCTATAGCTCAGGACAAGGCCTTAATAGGGCTGCTTTACCCTAGATATTTACCTTGCTAAAGACTTCTTACATGCAACTATCAAGCTTTTCAGATCAGTCAGTTCATGTTGGAATATTAGACTAGAGGGACTAATTGACTTCACCTCACCAGGGAATCTAAATCAGCTTAGAATGGTTTAGAAAAAAAAGAATTTCAATATTAATTTTTGCCAAATCTTCTCCCTCCTTGTTGTTATGACTAATTACATTCTCTAAGCAGATTTTGATCAGAGGTGTGCCTGCTAAAGTTTATAACATAGTGGCCATTATAAAGAAAATGGCTAGCAAGCTATTAATTACCAAATTTAAGATTTACGAATCACAGAATGGTTAGGGTTGGAAGGGACCTCTGGAGATCATCTAGTCCAAACCCCCTGTCAAGGCAGGGGCACCCAGAGCAAGTAACACAGGACGGTCATGACCCTGGACAACCAGCTCTGTGTGGCCCAGCTTGAGCAGAGATCCTTTCCTACATCAGCCATTCTGACATTCACTTATTCAAGGTTTAGAGGAAGAGTGATATCCACAGAAAATGCCTGACTGCAGAATCACATAAGGTAGTAAGTGCACCAAAGAAAGGCAATTCTGTGATTTTTATTATATGACAATACTACTAGCAATTATGAAAGCTTGTGCAATAAATATTATCAATTTCTGTAATATAAATTTTCTTGAATCTTTCATAGCAGCTCCCTGTAGCAATGTGTAGCGACAGAGTTCATCATGTCCAGGGAGAGTGCAGCTGTTGGCACTGGCAGGGGAACAGATGAGGGTCTCCATTTTGTTAAGCTCGAGAATCCGTTTTATTACCCCTGAAGAGCAGGAGGGGGACAGAGACGAAAGATCAGCAAAGGCAGGGTTGTGGGGCTTTTGCAGAGGTGGAGTTTAGGGTTTGTGTCAAGGGAAGAGTTAATACAAAGTGGGGGTAACATCAAGTTTTCACCTCCTTAGAAGGGGAGCACCCCACAACACCCCACTTTTAAAATTGGTTAAAAAGCGTGTTGAATAACTCATAACAAAAGGATTCCTAGGAATATGACTTAATGGTTTGCAAGACTAAAATGAACATTATTGAGCTAAATTAAAAAGCAATAAAAAAGCATTTGAAACTTAATCACAAAGGATAAAGTAATAGAAATTATGATACTTAATTAAATGAATATATTTTTACTTAATGGGTTAATAGTTCAATCTCCTTTGGCTTTTGGTCTTCTCACCAGAATGAGTGCAGTTCCTTGATCTCCTCTTCATGAGTGGCACAGTCCTTAGTGTTTGGTCTCGGCTGTGGTACTGAGGTTATGGGTGTTACTGTTTTGATGAGAGGAGGAGGGCAAAGCGAGGAACGGCCAGGGGTGGTGAGGGGCAGCCGCACAGCAGGGCCTGGCCCCCGGGGAGAGCAGCCCCGCCACCCCTCCACTGCCACACAGGCCCAGGGCAGGAAGAGGGGGGCAGGAGGGGGGAAGGGAAGCTCAGGGACCAGAAAATAAAGACTTTGGCAGGAAAGAGACTGCGCAGTAAACGCCATTTTTAGAAGGAAAGCCCTGGATGATGCAGCCACTAACTTCCCGGACAGGGAAGGGGGGATATGGAAAGACAGGGGGTGAAGGATGGTGAGAGGACACTAGCACTCCCACATCACTTCTGGATGGGTTCCAACATTTGTCCTGCCTTCAGGGAAACGGGGATGGAGTGGCAGAGAGGTGCACAGGGTGGCAGAAAGACAATAGTGACTCTGTGCCATTCCGGCAGTTTTCACTCCTTGCTGCGCTCTAAGGAACAAAGGGTAAGGAAAGATACGGGAAACTTCACAGAAACTGAAAAATGTGGAAGTTCACAGGAAGGAGAACCACTGATTTAGGGCACCGACACTTTGTATGCAATCATCCATAACCATCCATAAGTAGCCACCTAGAGCTTTATTGTCCATCAGCTGCAGCAGACGTGTTGGGAGAGTTGTTAAGGGTCCACTCAATGGTCCTTTTTGGAGGCAGACTAGTCGCTTGTAGCTCTTAAAAACTCCCTCTCATGAAGAATGAAAAAAATCTAAACCATTCATAAGCATCTCATTTCATGGTAGATGTTAGACCCACCTCCTGGTCCCAGTAAGCCAGTCCCCTTACTGGGAGCTCCCCTCCCCATAAGCCTCATTCTCAACCTGGTCTCCAGCCATGGTACTCTTCAATCTTCCTTTTTAAGATGGGGGTCCCACAAGGTGTAGCAGTCAGTGTGTGACTTTAAGGGTGCCAGTTGTGCTGTCCCCACTGCTGCCCATATTCTCCACCATTTGTAGCAATGCATAGTTGCAGAGTTCATCATGTCAAGGGAGAGTGCAGCTGCTGGCACCGGCAGGGGAACAGATGAGATGGGTTTCTGTTTTGTTAAGCTTGAGAATCCATTTTATTACCCCTGAAGAGCAGGAGGGGGACACAGACGAAAGATCAGCAAAGGCAGGGTCATGGGGTTTTTATAGGGCATGGCAGGGGTGGAGTTTAGGGTTTGTGTCAAGAGAAGAGTTAACACAAAGGGGGATAACACCAAGTTCCTTAGAACAACTTCCTAAAATCATGTCTCAGCTAACACATTGTGAATTATCTTCTCTTACCAAAATTTTGCTTTTTATTTTGCACAGAGCCAAGTAGAGTGAATAGCAAAATAGGCATTTTTTATTATCTATGCAGCATAAATAAAAGAATGTTTGAAAATTATCACTGATTATTTACTAAGGTAGATTCCCATGATATAATTTCTTTGTTCACTGTGAAGAATAGAATACCTGTAGTCGTCCAGTCTTCAATGGAACGTGATGTAAACATTGCATAGCTAGTACAACAGTTGTGCAATTTTACATTTGGATAAAGCACCCCAATGTTTTAATTATATATGTAGAATAGGAACCAGTAGTTTAGTAGATTATGGTATCTTCATAAGAGAAAAGCATTAGAAGATTATTTCAGCTATTGAAAAAGCAGCTCCTATACAAAATGAAACACAGAGAGGAAGCCTGGAGAGTGTGGAAGCAAGGATAGGTAGCCTGGGAGGAGTCACAGAAGTACAGAATGGTTTGGGTCGGAAGGGATCTCTGAGATCATCTAATTCTGACTCTAGCCTCTATGGAATACAGAGAAATTGTCTAAGTAGCCAGGGATCAGGTTAGGAAAGCTAAAGCCCTGACAGAATTAAATTTTATCTTTAATTAATATTAATTCTGTTTGCTGCAAGATAAACTTGACCTTGATTTTTTATTCACAACAATATTAAGTTTTCTAGGATTCTTCTGGTGTGTCCTGTAGTTACTAATTTTGTTTTTATCATAACCACTTTAACAGCCCTTTAGAGATTTTCTTTATATTTATGGCTGTATGATAGTATAAAAATATCATTATTAACAATCTTCGGGGATTAATGTGCTTTTTCATCAATGTAATTGCTTTTTGTGAAGAAAAAAAAATGTTCAAGGAAAACCAGGGAGCTGGTTATATGTATTCCGATTACACTTTGTTAAAGAACTTAAGAAATGGCCATTGCCTCCAGCAGCTTTGTGTTATTTATATAATAAGACATTTCCCACTGGCCCCTGGAGCCCAGCCCAGAAAGACAGAGACCTCCATCCCTGGCCAAATGATGCAGCTGCTCCTTTCTCCTTTGCAAGTCCAACAGTAGTGATGCTGAGCATGTATTCCAAGCACACACACAGAGGACACCAACACAGCCAGCTACACAGGCTGCCACAGACAGGGAGCTGCTTTGAGCATCACCTGCATGTGGGACATGAACACAGGCACAGGCATCATGTCCCCTCCCCTCTTCAGCCAGTAGATTCTGAAGCTCAGTACTGACAGCACACACTCAACACTCCAGCTCACACTCACATGCACTTTAGCAGATCCCTCAAATACCAGCATGACCCTGCTCTCTGTCCAGCACTCCTGAACAGTTCCCAGGCCCTCTTATCCTCACTGGCTGGTCTAGCTTGAGGCTCACCTGCAGATGGGTGCTGTAGTGTGGTTGTCTCACAGGTACTGCACCTCTGCCTTCCCCACCCGAAAATCAGCCTGATAAGCCTGCCCAAACTCACAACCTCTTGCTTTCTGGCTGATGATATGATGGGCTTTTGTTTTTTTGGTGCGTTTGTTTTTTGGTTTTTTTGTCAAGTATTGTGTATCATTACTTATTACTCCCATTTAAATGTAAAAGTATTAAATCCTACTTTATTATCCAGGCTCCCTAAGACCATAAATCAGTCAGTATAAGAACACAGTTGCTCAGTTCTGTGCATATTTTTCAGAAATAGTAGAGGTAAGGCTTTCAGAAGCTATGAAAATAGGCACCATCCCATTTGTGAAAAACACTAACACATCCTAATATCTTTCACTAAATCTTAAAGTTTTTTCTACTTATGCCCTTCATTACCTTGTAGCATATAGTTCTAAAAATACTCTGGATTTAATTTGAAACATGCTGTCTTAACTATAACATTTAAAAGCAGCTACTAATAACTACTCTTTTCCAGGTAACACAGGTTTCAGATGCAAAGATATCTGGTTAAATAGTTCAATTTGATTTGTCATCTAGCTCAATACTGAAGTGGCAAAAAAGATACTCAACTAAAAGTGTAAAGCAAAAAAGAAAAATATACTACAAAGCAGTTATGTTTCTGTACTCTTTAAGAACTGTTCTAACAAGGCAGCTGTTTCTAGGGCAACACACTGCATTATGGCAGTGGCTGAATGGTTCTGAACACCTAGGAAAGGAAACGATGGGGCCAGAATTGATGGCTATTTAACAATAATATCTTCATTTCATTTGTGTCCAAATTTTAAGGGTTTTTTTCTAACATAGCATAAATTCTTCATTTATGAAAATATATTCTTGAGCTGAAAGAATGGGGTTTAAGGCACTTTAGCAAAACAGGATTAAAAACATTTTGAAGCAGCAGTAGTTACATTATTTACAACCCTTATATATAAAGCAATGTAATAAAATTGAGTGGTGATTTAAGTACAGCTATTTTTTTCTAGATATAGTTGACATTTTCATTTGTATTTTGCTTTTTATATTTTCAAGATGTTACAAAAATCTGCCTTCTTAATCCTCAAACTAAAAGTTCTAAAGTTGGAGAAAGTAAGCCTGAGGGTAAAACAACTTCATGATTAGTGAATTAAAGATTTAACAGAATAAAAGTAATTTGGTTTTTTTAATAGCTTCTAATGTCATTAAACATCCATTGAGTCCTATGTCAACCAATGGTATGAGCATCAGTACAGTTTTTTGGTTTATTCAGTCTTGATTTCCCATAATCTTTGCACCAAATACTACAGCTATAGGTATTACATTTGCATACTACAGCCTTCATTTTTGAAGACAGTCTCTTATGTGAATCCCTTTACAAGCGCACATATATTTTGCTCACAGATGTTATAATATTAGAACAGGCATAAGACCTATATTATAGAGATTTATTACAGAAAGCATCCGTTAAGATATACTTTTGACTGTATGAAAGATCACCAGGGGAGTTTAAAATTGCTCCCAATTCAGTTTCATAATAGTTTAAGACCTCTCTTCTCTTTTCCCATATCGGGTTACCACTGTTTTAGGAAACAAATTGAAAACACGTTAATTTTTAATTGCATCCTGAAATTTTATATGGGGAGTAAACAAAGCCAACATCCCTAAGCTTTCCACAGGTAATAGATTTTTTCTTGATATTCTACTGATACACAGCCTACAGTGTCCAAAATATTTGATTTCCCATTTCTATCATGAAACAAAACCAAATGAACCAAAAAAAAAAAAAATCTTCATCTTTGCCAAACATTAGATTGATCAAAGCACAGCCTGTAAAAAAAAAAAAAAAAAAAAAAAAATCAGCATTTCTCATGTTCACTGCCATCTTAAAAAATATATGTAATTACTCTGTAGCCCAAGTCTGCAATTACAGTCTTAAACAGAAAAATAAAGTTAATGCAGCAAATCTGAGTGAAGAAATATGTAAAAGACTGTCATCGGTCTTGTATGGCCAAACAGGAACCTGACTTTCTGTCATGTCCTATGCTGTCTTGCTCTCTAACACATGGCTTTTCTCAGTCTTTGGAACTTCTAGCAAACAATGATAATTTGTTTTCCACAAACCTAAGCAAAGGATCAGAGATTTTCTACCAAGCAAATGCAAATATTAGAGAACTGGAAAAAGAGGCTGATTATTAGCATGTTGTAAAAAAAACCCCAAAATGAAAACACCACTGCTAACATCCCTCCACCAGTGAATATATGACAGTACCTTATGAGTTAATTAGACTGTTAAGTTGTGTGTGTAAGGCAAAGCATATCTAGGAAGCTAGGATACAAAGAAAACATTCTGCTGTTTACCATGCAGGGCATATTGCAGCCTATTTTAAGAAACCATCATAGCATACAATAATTTTGTTTCAATTGTAATGTCTTATAAAAAAAAATCCACCAGAAATATTATCCTAGAAGGCATATGTTTCATATAAAATTGATAAATGTGAGCAAATTAAAATATCGTACAGGCAAATTACAGAGAAAATTAAACTGTTTTCCAGCATGCCTGAAGGGAGCAACAGATTTTTTGATTCCTATACATCAAGTCTGGATTTCTTCCTAGAAGGCATTTTTTTCTGTAGACTACAAGGTCAATGATGAAATCCTATGGCCTATGCTATCTCAGGAGTAAGATTAGATGATCTACCATTTTCTAGTTATCTATGGACCTTTCAGCTATATTTAAATGAGTCTTCATATGATACATCTATAATTGGATGAGGTTGAGGATTGCCATAGACTACCCAAGAGCAAGACCAGGTTATACAAAGATTAATACTTTCTTTATATGATCTGTCTATAACTGGATGTCATTGGAGGTTGCTTTAGACTCCCCCAAGAGAAACCCTAGGCTGTATAACAACAAATTTTAGAACTTTTATGGGGATAAGAAAGATGCCTCAAAGGTTGTTACAGAATGAAACAAACAGATCTAAGCAGACACTGCCCCTGCTACATGGCAGAAACTACTGCTCTTCAAGGCAGCAGTCTGAGCTGACATGAGTTACTGGAAGTTTATTATATTTATAATAAAATATTGATTGTCGACCTTTCAATTACTTAGAGAAAAAATTGCATGGTGTTTTTTTCATTAAAAGAAGGAAGAGGTGGCTATGGAAACAGAAAATATTGGGTAAAAATGACAAAAGAATTGGATCTTCCGAAATACCAAAATTTACATTCAAAATTCAAGAGGACCTTCAAAACACTTCAGAATCTCAGAAGAATTATTTTCCTCAATCAAAAAATGGACAAAAATATTTAATATTGGATTACATGACTCTTACACATATTAAACAATATCTTTTTCATTGAGCAACCCCACTGAGATCATCACCTACCCCTAGAAAGGTGTACAATGCAGTTTGCAACTCCAAAATAAAGACATAGTTATAATTTTATTTCAAAGGAAATACATGCATTTCTTCTTCCTGAAAAAAGTTCAACTGACCATGTGTCTCAGGAAGAAGTTTACAATTCCATGTCAGTCATCGAGTTCTCATCTATATAAATATCCAATGAAGTGAAGATCATTAAAAAAGTTCTGTTAGTGAGAATACGCATGTGTCTCTAAAATGTTCTTAGTCATAAAGAAATAATTTGCTGAAAGACTTTCTTTTTACTTTGCCTTTCAAATATGTTAATTTAACAAAATTCAGTGACAACTTTTGCTGTTAAAAATCAGAACATAGATATCAGATCTGTCAACTGGAAATACTTAACACATAAGATTCTACAAAAATAACCTCTCTGGGATAATAATAAAGTAATTCTTCTAAAAATCATTTGACAATTTTACCTGCAACTTCAACTTTACAAGTTATTTGCATACAACCTAGACCCTGGAAATAGTCTACTTTGACAACAATCCAGTTACATGCTTTTAGTTTCACAAAATACAGTGCAACATACCTCCAGCCAAAATAATATTTCTCTTGGATAATGATTTTGTATAGGATTAGCAAAGTGTCCAAGATATGTGAAATATCAAAAACTCATCAGCAATCTGAAAGCAAAAAGTCATTAATAACTCTTGATTTCAGAAATCGGTATGATATATCATACAGTGGTAATGTATTTTACCTTCTACAGTGTATTGGAGTACACTGTTGTAGAAAAAAGAAAACACTGGTATTTTTGTTTTGTAAATATCTAGTCAATGAATTATGTTGGAATAACAGCAACATTTAACATATGCATTTCGGCTGTGGCATGCCTTTGATGAGGCATGATTCAAAAAATTACCTGGCCCACAGTATCAATTTTCTAGGTCTCTTTCAGTGTCTCTATTTTCCTACACAAAAATTTAATCTATCCACAGGGTCTATAAATTTTCATATCTGAAAGTTCTACCTTTTGATCTCTATGAATGTGGAAGAAACATGACCTTAAAGTTAAGGAACTAACTCTGTTAATTAGTGAATTTTGGTTCGCACCTAAAATGGATTCATCATAATTCATTTTTAAAGCAAGTCTGTAGTCTAAGCCAATCATCTAGTTTTGCTCTGTAGTAAGAAGACAGCTAAGTATCTAGAGCAGCCTGCATGCACCCACACACATAGAAAATGTATTTAAAATAAATGGGAAAAATCTTCCATTCTGTCATTCCTTAGTTACAGGGAGAACCCAGACCAGTATCTTAAACATAAGCCTGGTATTTATGTTACTGAAGTTAGGTGAGGTGAATTCATGCAGAATTCATTCTTCATGTGGAACATCCAAATACTGTCACATGCAAAATGTTAACTACACAAAAAATAGCAAAATTTTATCTTAATGCTAAACTATAGAAGTTACAAATTTATAAACAAAAGGGAGATGGAGACAAATCCCTACATACCAAAATTCATCCCTCTTCACAATTTGCACTGTTTACACAATTCACACCTACACAACATTCATATTTGCTTCTAGCATGTCACAGAAGAGGTTTCCTCATTCTTGCACCAAAAAAATCTGAGTTATAAAGAAAAAAATGCTTGATAAGAAAAAATAAAATAACTCTATTTCAGAGAGGAATGTCAAATGCAGATCTATCACAGAGATTTTCAGGAGCATCCTCAAGTGTCCCAAAGTGTCTCCGATCCACATGGTGTACAAACCACAAAAAGACCAGAAGAGAAAACTGAAGTCTTCCTTCCTGTTCAACACTTCTCCAACCATACATTAAGCCAAATACGATCTGTACAAACTGAAGGGAATTTTTAAGACCATACCCTCAACTGAAACTTCTACCCTCTTTACAAGCATACTTATCTGCATAAAAATTCTTACCATTTTTGATATAACTAATTCTCAAAATCCCTGGTGGACTTTGTAGAATAGATAACTTGAAGCTACCTTTATAATTTTCCACATTTTCTGTTTTACTTCTTTGCTGTTTCATTTAATTTGTGCATGTTTATAAAGACATGAAGCAGTTCTTTAAGAGAATTAATATAAAATTGAAAGCAGGCTGTAGTGCTAGACAGTGCACATTTGCAGATATATTCAATATTTATGGATTGTGTGGGTTATACTCATAGCTGTAAAGTTCCTCTTAAAGTTCATTTAATCTAATCCACTCAGATGTCTCAAGAGATAAAGTTCCTCATTTAGTGTCATGTCAAAGCTTAGTCCAGCCTTTGCAGTGTCACTCCTTTTGACATATTGCTGAGACAGAACCTTTGAATCCAGAGGTTGCCAAGTAGAAACATGTAAATGAAATGATTAATCATATTATTGGAAGGGAGAGAGTAAAGAAAGAAAAAAAGATAAAAGACAATCATTAATGGTCTTACATGAATGAGAATTAGAGCAAAAACACCAAGGACTTGCTCATTTCTTCAGCTGAATGGCTTAAGTCCCAAAGTCATTTCTTGTCAAAATATGCAAAAGAAGTATTGCAATGTACTTTTAATATTTTATTAGACATAAATAACTGATTTATTTATATAGGAAATAATTGATAAACTTAGATATTATCAGAAAAAAATGTGATTTTCTGCAGTCATATGAAATTTGTAGTTCAGAGACAGAGGATTACTGTTATTTATTTATGCAGACCCTAATACAATGACTCTATAGGTGTACTTTAAAATTGCTGCCCATCTTTGTTGCATTCAGATTAATGTATCATGCTGAAAATATTTCTAACAAGAAAATTAAGACAAAATAATTCTTTTGTGTTTTACTAAAACAGAGGGAAAGGTTATTCTCTGAAAAAAGTATACCACAGAATTTTATGTATGTGTTTGACACATGCAGAATATCAAATTAAGATAAAAAATTTGTCACTGATTCCAAAAATAAGCCTATCAACATTTTTACATCTTACTTTCTTTTCAGAACTAGTGGTAAAATTAAAGATCTTCAGCTACTGTACTTAAGTTGCTGGTCTACAACATCTGATTCTTGAGCATGAATTTGCACAGTACCATGCCAGTACCATCTCACTATTTCACATGTGCATTTCTTCTGGGAGCTAATCTGTGTTTCCCCAAAGACACTAAAAGATAATTCATTTTCCTACCACGGTTTCAGATCAAGCTTGTCACCTTCAGATTGAGTCACTCATACAAGAAAACAGTCAGTGAAGGATATCTTAATTATTACAATTTTCTCACTCAGGAAGTACTCACAAAACTTCGATCTTCATCAACCCATTGACACCTCTTGATCCAGCTAACAAAACTAATTTCTTTGGAATAACTATGCCAAAAAACACTGATGGTTTAATTTCTCAAAACTAAAAATCATTAATTGCATTAATAGAAATATGTGGAACATAAAAAAAAAAAAGATTAGAGATCTTTTGTCCTGAGGCACTAACACTTAAGTGCTTGGTCCTGCCTAGTGTTTAGGTTATTTCAATCATTAGTTTTCATATGTGTCATTAATTTGAATTGACTGAGACAGCTCTCTGTAAGCTAGTAGCAAAGAGAAATCTACTCTCTTTGTTCTGATACATCTACTGAAAGCTGAACCTGCTTACCTCCTAATAACCCCAAAAATGCTGTAAAAATATCTGTGAATGGACTTCCTTCTTTGTGAAACAACAAATACCAACAATACTCTGAACTTCTAAATCTGAAGACATTTAACAGCAAGACAGTGCACACCATTTCAGGCTCAATCTTTCAGAGTTTTTTCCCACTAGAACTGTCATACATAGTAAACCCATAGATCATGACAAAACTGGGCAGCTTTTAACAGTGAATGCTGCCGGGCCTATTCTAACAAGGTCCAGAAGGTCCTTCACATACTGAAGGGTCAACTATCTTTCTGAAATTCAGGTGTATGAATTTGTTCCTTTTTTTTCCAATAAAAAGAGCATTGCCTCTCAATGACTGTGGCTCTGGGAGTTTTCCTTGTTCTCGAATTGAAAGTACAAAAAAAGCAGCTGCTTTGGCATTATCCAGTCCCAATATGCATTCTACACAAAACACAATACTGTATCACAAAAAATAAAGCACAAAAGCCTATATCAACCCCAGGAGTCATTGGACATTTGCCATCTGCTTTGTAATCATGCAGGCCAGAAACGGGTAGTCACATACACAGAAATTAGTTCAGCTGTTAGCTGACTTCTGATATATCATCACTGACATCAGAAAAGGAAGAGTTACAGTCCTCATAATTCATACTTGCCCAAATGTTCCCCACAGGGAATCAATGGCTTCAAGTGTACCCTCAATTCCTGTAAGGTTTTTATCTTCTTTCCTTTCTGGTAGAGCTAGGATTAATGCATGGGAGACAGAGTTTTCATGTTCGAACTCAGTGTTTATTAATTCTTATCTCTAGTACAGTCTCATGTGTTGTGAGCTCTAACTAACAAGGTGGAAAATGAATGGTCTAACTCTTTCTAAGATCCTTTTAAGCATAAGCTATCCAATAATAAGATGACACCTACATTATTTTTACTTTTTACCCAATAACTGCCCACCCAAGGTCAGCAATGCAATTCGCAATCAGAAAAAAACACTCAAAACCCTTAAGAGGAAGGACTTAACCAACACTTTAAATCCTCTATCTTGCCCCATATATATTACTATATACTAAAACCTTAAAATCTAAGTTTTGCACCCTGTGAGATCACACAATACTATTCAAACTCCACACCCACAACCCCAGAGCAATCACTCAATTTCAGAAGCCTGTTCCATGGCCTCGGGTCAAATGTAGTGCTTGCTGGAGGGTCAGTGCCGTTTAGCACAGAAAGCCTGAAATTCTCAGCTTCCAGGGTTACAACAGGTTCCTGTTTCCTATTAATCACCAGCTGTCATAAGGAAATCATGCTCTATTGTGTGAGGAGAGAATGTCAAACCCTTAAATACTCCCCAGATAACAGACAGTCTATTTATATGTTCAAATAGTGCTGCAGCAGCCCTCTTGTTAGAGGGTAGAAACTACCTGAGACACAGATTTCTTGTTTATCACAGCATGGAAAGGGTCCTGCTTTGTTCCTCTTTACAGCTCAGCCATCCTGACTCCAACTATTCACTGACTCTGCCTGCAGCAAGCTCCTACTGTAGGTTTCCCTTGCAGCCTCTGACTGCTGGTTGTTTCCTGCTAAACTCTGGCTGCATGTATCAGTTTGCAGACTCAGACTGCAGGCTTTTACCCAGATAGACTGTGACTGCAGGTTCCAACAACAGGCTTCAACTACAGACCCAGACTGACCTCACAGCAGGGATTCTCTCTCCCCAGGACCTTTATTTTTCACGATACTCACATTCCCTCTCCTTCAAGGTTCCTTCTCCTTCATGGTTGTCCCCTTACCAGCTAACCCACTCCCTTTTATCACACTTATCTTTATTGGATAAAGCTGTGACTCATCAGGGGCAAGGCTGTATTGGTTAATTAACACAGCTGTTAGGTGTCAGGGGGGAGGTCACCTGTGTTCTCTTCTCCCACACTCCAACATCTTACACATCACCACCAACATGTACTAAAAGTGCTCCAGAATCTCCACTGTCATTTCCTTGTCTAAAGATCAATCTGTGACAGTCTTTTGGGCTGCTGGGAAGCATCACACTTAAATTCCTACAAAAAATTTTTCTTTCTCTCTTTTTGCAATATCCACATTTCCACCTTGAATGTGTAGTTAAAAGATTAATGCTTTCCTCCATTCAAATTCTTTCTGAAACAATAGAGGATGAGTTGCCCAAGGAATATTGATTTCTCATGTAACATTCCAATTTCAGCAGCAAGCTGATTTTTTCTCTTACACTTTGGTCTCTAAAACTGTAGAAGCGTTGAGTGAACAGAAGTCCAGCATAATAAATGCACCACCTAGCACAAAGAAATACTGCTTCCGGTACTTAAAACCATAGAGAACTGCAGCATGAGCCTGAAAAACAAAATAGAGTTTAGCAAGCCACACATTAAAGCCAGAAATTCTAATTGCTTTCAGGCTAAGTATTGCACTGAATGTGGCTATAATTTTAACAGATGTTCCTGGAGAAAGAACAGGCAGTAAATTACCTAAAAGCCACCTGCCATCTTTTAGATTCTGAATAAAAATAGAATGATTCCTATATTTTAATTTATTGAAAAAAATGAGCAACTTTCTGTGTGGTCACTTTGTACATTATTTTTTGTTTATCATTCAACCAGTTTCAGATTTCTACCAGTTAAGTGGCTCATAGCTGCATCACATCACACTTCAAAACAAAGAAAGAAGTACGCTATATAGCTCTTCAATCACTAATTCATTGGTGTACTTCAGTGAATGAAGCAGGCTGGGTTCTCTATAACAATCTGCTTTATGTTAGGTCCTCCAGCAAGGGAAAGAATATAATCTGAGGACTGCTTCCAGTCTTCAGAGCAGCTGAAAGGCTGGCTTGCTAAATGTACTGTAGATGAGTCACTGTGCTCTGCACACACTTCTGCCACAGCATGACATTCAGCCTCTCAGGCATAACACAAGCCATCCTGCTTACTACTGTTAGAAAAGTCCAGTCTCCAAAGAGCAGGAGTATCAACAGCAGTCTAACACTCTGGATTGCATCTGGTGTGTGCTACCCACGGTTTTGCTTACGGATTACCTCCAAAGAGACAATGAGTTTGCAGCATCTTTGCCACCGATTTGTTAGAGTGAGAGATCTTTTGAAAATGCAAATAAAGTTTTCACTTGCTTGTTCTTATATAGTTGTATTTTTTGCCAAATATATGGCAATCTGTGGCCATACTCCAATGGAATCATCCTGTCTTAGCCATATTTGGTTGACCGATCTTTGTTTACATTAAAAGCAACAGAGAGGTGGGAGAATTGTTTAAGGGACAATGTTCATAAATATTCATAAGGGCAAGCGAAAAGGAGTGTTCTATAATAGAAATGTTTGAGTAATTAAAAATTTCCCATCTATAAAGACAGCCTAAACCACAGACTTGGTAAATTCTCTAGCTCTCTTTAAAAATTTGTGATTTAGCTGCAGATTTTGTTAAAATGTTAAAAGCCATACAATTTGTTTGGAAATGCACACCACCACCCCCCCCCCCCCCCCCCCCCCCCCCCCCCCCCCCCCCCCCCCCCCCCCCC
>VZUI01055214.1:0-55797 GCA_013401135.1 Cettia cetti | reverse complement strand
GGGCGGGGCGGCCCCGCCGCCGGGGCAGGGCTCGGGCGGGGCGCGGCGCCGGCTCCGCCCGCCGGCTCCGGGAGCGGGGAAGGCTGCGGGCGCCGCGCTCGGGGTGTGCCGGCTGCCCCTGCCCCTGCCTCGGGAACCAACGGCGGCAGCGCTGCCGGCCTCAAGCAGGGATTTGGAGAAAGAGGGAGTCGTGCCAGACCCGAGCTGGTGTACGCGCCGCGCACTCGGGCCTGCTTCCTAGCTTTCCCAATCCCCGAGATGCGTCTGGGGCAGCATAAAGAGGGTGTCTTTGCTCCAAACCACTGCTGAAATCCTTGCTTGCAAGCACCGCAGCTTGCACAGATTTTCTGATCCTCAGATGTGTCTGTTGCCAGAGCAGGTGTAAGGATGAATAAAGCATTTACATATTCTGTCAAAAGAAAAATAAAATATTTCATATTTATTTACCAGGCTGGAAAGGTAAAGACAACAGCTGCTGCTTCTATTTGGTTCTATATCAATAACCTTTCAGAACAGCTCTCCTGCCAACCAGCTTGACAGAGGACTAGTGCCAGCCAGCATAGCTGCTCCTCTGGTAGGGTCAAGCTTCATTAAATCAATCCATAAATGGGTTCTGCTTAGTATTTTACTGGGTTTTTGAAGCCCCTCTTTAGGTACAACTTCTGAGATTCAAGGGACTGTATCCTCAGTGTATATCTGGGGGACTTGATTTACCAAAACGTGCTTCAGCCCTGGTTGTAGTTCCCAAGAATAGGAACTAGGAGACTTTGCTTTCTCTATGGCTGTAACACTGATACTCAAACAATTCTCTTCTCAAACCTTACAGAAGCTGCTCTCCAGAATAGGAATACTCCTTTTCTTCCTGTTACTTAGGTAATTTTGCATTCATATTTAAGGTAGTTTCAGGGATCAACAACATTATCTCCCCTTTTCTGTCCTCTTTTTCTTCCAAAGATGACTCTGAGATGACAAAAAGCAGTTCACTTGTCAAAGGTAATGCTCCTTGCTTTCATTATAGCTCAATAATATGCCCTTATCTACAGCAGAGAATGTTAAGGGAGTATCAAGGAGTAACTTCAGTGATTTAGAGTTGTTTTTTAAATTCAAAACATGTCCTAAAAACCCCATTGGATCTTTACTAATTCACGCTATCTCTTCAGGAAGGGCCTTGCTCTTAGTCCTTCAGCACTTCTGAGACTGTTAATGGAATGCCCCTAGCTTATTGCAAAATAGATTTCTTTGATGACTAAATAAAGAGCCAGGAGTTTCAAATCTCCTACCCCCGTTTATTCATTTCCCAAGTCAATCCAAATGTAGGATTTCTTTTTTTGATCTATCAACAGACATAAATGCATGCCGTGAGTTTTAGTAATTACAGCACTTGTATAATACATGGCCTTGACAGCCTTCAATCCTTCCCTTCTCTGACAAGTAGTCAGCAGTGGCCTTCCACTGATCTCAGGGGTGTGGCTGTTTTGCCCTACCCTGAAAACTCTTCCTAACTTAACGTATTGTTGCTACTCCTTATGTCTTGGAGGGTGCAGTTAAATGCTGCAAATCTTTATAATCTGCCCAGCTCAGGATTCCATAGCTAAGGGAAGGCTGTTCCTTACTTACACTTCTGGATTCCAAGAAGAACTCAAGAAGTGCAATTTCCGAGAGCTTTTTTAACCAGTAAGGGCTGGCTTCCCATGCTAGAGAAAGAAGGCGTTATTCACTGTTAAAAGGCAATTCTGTGTTCAGGCACAACTGAAACATTTAATGGAAATGCATTTCTAATAAAAAGCAGCATTTTTTATTGCTCATAAAAGAGTGGAATTTAATGGCCCCATAAGCACCACTTTGAACCAAAAACCATGAAAACACTAACATCAAGGGCAGAAAGAGTCAAGTAGCAAATGGGCTGTTCATTATGAAATGAGCTGCTGGATGATCACCTCCAAAGCAACTGTGGACACTTTGCTTTGTGCGCACTCAAATTTCCATCCCAAAAACCATGATAAGCCATGATAACCATGATAATCACGGAACCATGTGTTGGATGGAACTTCCAAAAATCTTCACATCCAGCTTTATCAAATCAAGTCTAGATACAGCAGGTTGTGCCAAGCTATGTCTCCTCCCCAAGCTATGAGTATCTCTGAGTGAGAGATACTGCCCTCACTGGGCAGGCCATCCTGTCTCTCAAAGACAATTTTTTTTTTTTTTTTTTTTTTTTTTTTGTATCAAATCAGACTTTCCCATGTTCCAGCTTGTACTAAATGCATCTTGTCCTAGCCCTACATTCCTCCTGGTAGCTGTGAACAGTAGTTAGATTTCCATTCAGCCTTGGCTTCTTTGAGGCTGAACAAACCCAGTTCCCTCAACACCTCTTTGACTGTTATGTAACTCAGCCCCAATCATCTTGGTGCCCCTTTGTTGCACTAACTCCAGTCTACCAATGTCTTTCCACCACTAGGAGCCCCAAACTGAGCTCAGCTGTGACCACATATGTGGTCTCACAACTGAATAATAGGGGGGGATAGTCACTTCTCAACCTGTTGGCTACACTCTTGCTGTATTTTGATATAGACTGCAAAGTTAGACTGTGCAAACCGACTTACATTAAATAAATGAGCCACATGAACTTTAAATCTCAGCTTCCTATTTAAGGCAAGTCTATAAATGAGCTTTTGCTGTGAATGTGTATATGTACTAAGATGAAATTAGATAACATATCTTAACAGCTTGGGGAAAAAAAAAAGCCTGTTGGATTAATGTTGTTTCTGCTGTAAATTATACTTAGGGAGATATGGCATACCTGTGTAAGATACCTGATTTACACAGTTTGCCTCTGGCAGTCTCTGTTCAACTCTCTTTTCTCTTAGACAATTGTCTAGTCTAATTCCATCCAATGTAAAGGGTTTTTTTCTGATGGAACAACAAACTTTTATGCCAGCTCCTCCTAAGCTTACCAGCTCTCAGGACCATAATAAAGGTCTGCATGTAGTCCTCAGACTTGAAACAGTAATGACTTTTTTTTGAATGACAGAACTATGAAAGAGTTGCCAGTCCTTGTCCATTAAATTGTCCAACATCAGATTTGCTGAAGTGGCAAATAAGGCTTAATGAAAATCAACAAGAAAGGCAGCAGCTGTCCCATCTCCTGTCCCCATAGTTTTCCTTGTATTATTTACTGTGAGGGTTGAATTTAAAGGAAACAACTGCCCCTTGATCACTGACATTTAAAAGCAGCGCTGTGCTGCATGCCACTCAATCAACCCAAACTCTGCCAGTCCTTACACAAATTTTCCTGGAGTGAGTCAGATTTCAGGGATTTAAATGTTCTACATAGCATGGAAAAATCCCTTAAAAATAAAATAGAGGAAAAAAAATCCTGAAAAATGGCCTTGAGAAAAAATACCTGTCATGAATCTGTTATGTGGTACCCACACAGAGATCATATGATGTAAAATTATATAGGAGAAAGAGTTTTCTTACTTAAAAGGTTAGAACAAAAGGGTTTAAGTAGCTAAGGAGTAAATTTTCTATTTAAATAGATCTGTAAACATTTTGCCATACATTTATAAGCTGTTGTTGTTGTTGTTCCCTTTTTGTTTAGATTCAGTCTCATGGGTTCAAGTCTGCTTATTTCTCTTTTTCAAATGCACTAATGTAACAGTATGCTCAAAAATGTATCATCAATCTGCCTTAGGGGTAAATACAAGTCAGGAGGTAATGAGAGGAATTGGTAGGTATGTATAAATACCAACTTGTAGTTGCTAACAACAGTACTTCACAGCCCGTGCTGGTTAAACAAACAGTCAGGTGTATTTCCTTCAAAAATGATTGCACCAAAGGTTCAGTTCAATTGGCTGTTTGCTCACAGGCTGTGCCTGAGTTCAGCACTGTTTCCACACAAGGCAGGAGTGCAGAGCTGTTCCAAACAGAGTCTTCCCAAACCACTGAGTGCATCGCATGCTTGTTTCACTCAGACAAAGCCAACGCTGTAAGATCCGGGTGTTCATCCAAGAAATGACAGGTTTAAAGTTGCCCATTTAACACCAGCACGTATCTATTTGTATTTACATACCTGTGACACGGTCTGTAAGTAACTAGATATGCTATTTTTCTCTAAGGTCCATGGCTTCATTCAGTGTTCCCAGTTGGCAATCCTTATGCAATGATCATATGCTTGATATTTCTTTATATTCTCAGTATATATTTTGCCATCTTATTCCTTCTGTTTACTGGCATGTAATCCTTTCCCTGCAAAGAATATAGAAAAGGTCATTTCTTCACAGGGTTTTCTATGCTCTTTTCATTACTAGATCTCAATCAGAAATACTCAACCTTTATTAAGATCTATTTTCTGTCATTTGAATTCAAAGAGGCTGGCCAAAATTTAATAGGATTTGAAAATACCAGGAAGAAACCATTTTACTATATTTTTAGATGACTGCATTTTAGACATTTTTTCCTTCCTATTTTTCCTCAATTCAACTTCTTTTTAAATACAGAAGTTTCTGAAAGCTCAGAAATGTAATGTGGAAAATGACACTTCATTAGTGTATTGAAAGCTTGGTATACAACTAGTTGTTGCCATTTCTAAAGAGTTTTTAGATGTTCTTGAGGCTAGCACACTCTGTTTATTTTAGAGTACTCATCACAGAGAACAGATTCTCACATAAAGCTTACAGCTCGAATATCACACACACTTCAGTGCTCAGTTTCTGGTAGCTGGGAAAGCAATGAATCTCTAGATGCTTTCCACAAGTGAGTCAACTGTATCTGCTTGTTGTATGCTTGTCTGTATGTCAGTTACTTCTAATTCTAGAGATCCTTGGCTGTTACAAGCAACAATGCCACTCACCCTTTGCTTTGTCTAAAAATTATTTTTGCTGCAGTTTTTAAAGGTTGTCCACGTTCTTAAAACTGATTAGTTTTGCTCTTCAAGATCAGTGTTTGGCTTGCTGATGATATCTGTGCAGTGCCGAATGAGTTGTCTTTGGGACAAACAAAACAAAATTTGGAAGATAAAAAACTTTCAAATATGTGTTCCCTCCGCTCTAAGTTACATATCTCAGAATACAGAAAACTGGTCACAAAGTTTGCATACGTACTTTTCTACTTGTAGAGAGTGCATGGAGCATACAGTTTACTGTAAAAATATATTTCTGAGCTTATTTTTCAAAAATATCCATATGGTTTGGAGGGGATTTTTCATTCAGGGCTTGGATTCTGCTACTCATGTTTGTTACCATGTCATACTCTTTTCAAGACAAACCCTTTTCATATTGGTCTTAAGCTCAAGGAAATGGGTCATCTTTTGACCTTGCTCAGCCTGCCTTCATTAAAATGCAGAAGATTGCTGGTATGGTTGGCATCTAGGTCCTGAAGAGATGCTCCAAGAATCAATATGGATAGAGTAACCTATCAGAAATTTAATTATTTTGATGAATAATGTCATCCATGAAAGAAGACAGCCCTTTTGATAATGCTGTCTGACATACAATGCCATGGAAAACACATCATATTTGTTGTAAGCATAAACAGAAAATGCAATTAAAAACAGTTTCCAGTGAAAATTTATGAAATTGTGCCATCTTATATAAAGAAATGGGTTTTTTTTTTACTAAGACACAAATTAGTATCTTTCTCCCATGTTGCTGAAAGTGAATTAATTCTTATAAAGTTTCTGCACACTATTTCAGTAAACTTTCCCACATTTACACAGAATTTGCAGGCTGTTCTGAACCTCTTGCTGGCTTCATCCAGGGTCATTCTGTACCTCTGTGTGGCATTTTATGCAATAATGTCTTTTGGAAAAAATACATAGCATTAAATTAATGGATTTCCTTTGTAAATATTTCTTGTCCTTAAGAAATTACTTTAATCACTGAAGAAGTGGGAAAAGAGCACTTTCCATGTCTGTTATCACTCATTTTAAAAAGTGAAATTGTTACTGTGTCATTTGTGCACTCTGTCACAATTTTGGAATTTCTGAAGGACTAAATTCTAGGCTAAATGCAGCGAACCTGTACAGCCCCCTTCTCAAACTGCAATCATATGACTCAGACGCTAACATACAGAAATGCTGAGAAGTTTCAGCAGTTTCATCTTCTTCCTTGCCGATACTTTCCATTACAGGTGTCACACCTACTAGTGTAGTGAAACCTCAGTGCCTCATTTTTGACTGACAGCACAGTTTGTGAACAAGTTGAGCTTGTCAGCCTATCTTCGTAAAGTTGAAAAGTGCTCTGATCCAAAAAGTCTGCCTCCCACTCAGAACTGAACTGGCAGTTTTCTACATGAACTCCATTTTCCTTTGTTAATTGCCTGTGATTCCCACCCACATTTTCCAGAGAGGGATGGCATTTGAATTGCTAGGGGTATTTTAGGATGGAGGAGAGGGAATAGGAAGAGGCTTGGGAAAAAGTGGGTAGGGGTTTGGCATGTTTGTAAGGCTAACCCTTCTGTGATTGCACACAGCCACGAGAGCAGCAGCCAGAGCACCATCTGTGCGCACAGCTTATCCATCCCGCCCAGCTCCGGCACAAAGGAATGTGTCAGCTCCCGCTTTTCCAGAGCAGCTGAAAGCCTCCTTCATGCTCCACTGAAATTTTGCTATCATTCCCGGAAGATCTATTCCCCTCGCACTGCACGTCTGGCTGGCACAGCCTTCCTTCAGCAAGAAGCTCTTTCTGCAGTGCTGTTTTTGCAGGTTGGAGTGGGGAAGATTCACCTGCTCTTCAGCATCACCTCCCTGTCCTGCAAAGCTGCACAATAATCATCTCAGGGTCCTCCTGGGGAATGGTAAGACACATATGATCCCCCCAGAAATGCAAAAATATCTCAAGAGGTTGTGTGTGGTTGTCTGTGGTGGAGGTGTTTGCATCTGAGATAGTTATCTTAGACTTTTTTTTAATGTCAAGGGACACCTTGTTTTGTCTAACCAGTGGAGTTTAAAACTTTATTGTGTTTCCTTGTATGAATTTCACCCTAAACACCATCAGCTTTACAAGACCTTCTTCAACCCTAGTGGAAACCTCAGCTAGTTCTTTGAATACTGTGGGTACCTAAACTCCAGTGAAATGAATTCCACCTGTTGCTAGTGATATCACAAGGAGGAGCAAGTATATTTTCTCCCCATCAGTATCTGGACTGAAATCTGGCATATAAGTAGTTGTTCCCCAGATCCTCAGTGAAGTTTAAACCTGTAGTGTCCATTGATTTCAGGCACAAAAACTATACAGGGTTGGAGACTTTATGCTTTGCAGATTGAATCAAATTTGTCCTTACAGATGTATATATGATATTCTCTTTCTTGTTCACAAAGACTTAGGGGGGCTTGCCTGCATGCAGAAACTTCCAAAATACCTCTCCCAGATGAGTTCTGGATATAGACCCCTTTTTTCCTAAATATCCTTTACTGTGTTACTGTTAGGCAAAAACTCCTATATGGCAAGTCCTATACTGCCAAAATAAAAAAAAACCAAAATGACAAAAACTTTTATGGACCCATTCTGATGTCCATAAAAGTTTTTGTTGTATTGGCAATCTTACACGTTTTCACACTAATTCTTCACCTAACAGGTGAAGATGGTGGCAGGTTTAGGTGGACCTGTCATTAAGGAAATTAATACCACACCTTCCAATCAGAGTGTTCCAGATTTCGCTACAGATTCTGCAGCAGTTTTGTTGAGTGACTTGAGACCACACTGTTCTGTGTATCTGCACACAATCTGTCTTATCCTGGCTTCTCTATTATGTACAAAAATCTACTTTGTGCCTCTCACTGACTCACCCTCCCCCTCTATTCTGAAGTCCTCCCTGTGATTCTGGCTTTCCTCCAGCATTGATTCCTGCCAGTCAGAATACAGTACTCTCCCATACAGATTCCTATAATCTTCCTCCCAGCATGGCCTCACCAACAAACATCTGTACATAGATGTTTTGGATATTAATCTCTCCTCCTGAGAGTATTGGATGCACTCTTGTCTCTCCTAATAGCAACTTTTGTTCACTGCCAAAATAGAAGAAAATGCTGTTAACATCTGTGTGTCAGAAGAGAGATCCTCTTTATCAGCATTATTACTTTTATCTCTCTACCAAATTTGAGAGCAAAATTTAGTACTTTGCTTCTTCATCACCTCATTTCTTCTCTCAGCAAGGATTAATTACCAAGTAGTTTTGTATAATTTAAATCTTATGGTTCTGTTCTTTACAGTGCAAATATGTCTGGCCTACATAGTGGAAAGTAGTGAATATAATAACAGAAAAATTATAATGAATTCCTGTGTAAATTTTGTTAGATTTTGTACCGCCTTATGACATTTTAAAGAAATCATACCTATAAAAAATTCAATGGTTTAACTGATTTGCCCTTTCAGAGACTAAAGGCAGAAGCATTGCACAATTTTTTTCTCCATAACATTGTATCTCAGGCTGTGTAGCTAAGTATTAACATGACCAACCATGAACCTCCTCCTTGTAGAAATCCTGAAATTTCTCTAGTCTAAAAAAACCCCTTGTATATCTCCTATTTACTTTCGCCGCAGTGAAAACATGTTATTTTTGTAAAGAAACTTGGGTAAGAAATATTCTTTTGCAAAGATACTTTACATTGCAAGGCAGTAAATCCGTGAGTTTGAAGACAGAAGGGTTTCACCACACTCAAATTCCTCTTTAGGCAAAGTAATTAAAGGCTTCAACCCCTTGGTACAGCAGTGGCTCACAGCACCCACAAGCCAGCAACTCTCACCTTGCTGCCAAGTGCAGCAGGCACATGCATCTCCAGTACCACCTTTATTTGGAGATGTACAATTTAGTCTGACTTTTAAAGAAACCTACAGTAGTTTTACTATTGAAATATTGTTTTAAAGTACTAGTATTTGCTAGTAAGAAATACTTCCTTTTTGTTCGTGCTTCTTCGTGAACTTTTACACAACAAAAGAAACAGACCATTCCTATTTACCAAATCATATAAATGCCACACTCAGTTCTCTGACTTTTTTCTGGTAAATTCAGTAGAACCATGCAGTAATGCTATCACACATTCATAAATATGAATGAAGAGGTATAGTGCACTATAATATTAAATATTATTTTAAAATAATTCCTATGTCAAATATAATAATCTGTTTATGGATGTAAATAAAACAATAATCTGTCTTTCCATCAAAGATATCCAAATATACTGAAGAGGGTTTATATTATTAAAACTTTAATGTATCAAGGAATTAATAAATAATACCAAGTTTAACGAAGGGGAGAAAAAAAAGTTGTGTACTTAAAAATCAGGTTTATGTGATTTTGCAGCAGCCTTTAGGTTATTACTATTTTTCTAATCCCAGTTGAGTTTAATTCTGCTTGGATACCAACTTCTGATATTGGTACTCTGCCAGTCCTACACTGGTGAGCTATTGATTGATTCTGAATCTAATCCACATTTTTTACCCAAAACTTTATCCACATATATGCTTTATAGTTTAGAAAGTATTGGGATGGTGATGCAAAAAAGGCCAATTTAAATCCAGGGCTTGGATTCTGCTACTCATGTTTGTTTTAAGGAAAGAGGACTTGACTCTGGTGTTAAGCAGTGCTTCACTGCAAGCCCCACAGCTTAGAGAAGACTCCAAGTTTGAGGGAAAAGTGTCAAGATCCCCATCTCTGTGGCTGACAGCCTGCAGCTATCTTGCCTTCTGCTTCTCATGGATGGCCTCTCCTTCAGCAGAAAAAAGTCAATAAGGGACCAGTAGAACTACATGTATGAGGATCTGGGACTGCAGAAATAGCTCCAGAGGGGACAGCCCAGGAGCTCTTCAGTGGAAGCCTTTAAGTATTCTGCTTTTCAGATATTCAGGGTCAGGGGCAGAGTTATCCACTCCAAACTTATCTGTTATTTTGGAGACTGACATTGATCTTATGGCTGTTGTTGAAATCTGGAGCTTTTTGCTTGCTAGCTAGCCTGAAGCCTGTACCAGATGAGGCTTCCACATGGAGAAGGCTCCTGCAGGCACTGGACCTTGTTTTGGTCTATCCAAAGCAGACCTTTTTTAATTTATTGCAAATTTTGCAGCATGTCTTCGCTCTGGTGGTTTTGGTCTAAGCTTTTCCATCCTAGGTAGACACTCAAAAGATCAAGACAATATTAAAAAAAAAAGCCAACCGTGTCATCTTCTCGCTGCTCAGAAACAGCTTTTGGCAGCCAACGCTTGGATTAGTGTAGGATTTAATAGCATTTCTCTAAACAAGTGGTGGCTTTCACTGCTCTAAGTAAATCCTGTAGAGAGAAATCCTGCTTTGAAGCTTTCTGAAGTTCTACAAGTCACCTATATATCAAAAATATATTTTGTTTGGATTTTCAAGAAACCCATGATAAGATGCCTTGCAGAAAGCTACTAAAGAAATGAAGTTGCTGTAGGACTGGTGCTTACATGGTTTGAACTCTGCCTACAGAGTCTTGGCCACTTTTCAGGATAAAGAGTAAGCAGCAGATATCCTAGGGAATTAGTTTTATTTAAGATCTTCATCAATGACCTGGAGAAGGAAGGGATGCAGGAATGTGTCTTAGTTCAGAGATGATACTGAACTCCTGCAGGGAGTCACACACTCTTACAAAGAAATGAGCTCTAGAGATGATACACAGCTGAGCAAGTGCAGAAAAAAAGTGGCAGATGATCCTGTCTGGTTATATATAGTGAATGCATCTAGGGAAAAGAATCTAAGCCATGCTTACACAGTGCTGAACTGAGAGCTGGCAGCTGGAGCTCAGGAAGGAGACCTGAGGGTCTCTGAACTCATCTGCTCAGCATGCAACAGCAGCCAAAAATGCTAACAAAATTTTGGGTGTTCTCAGAATAGATGGTAAGAGCAAACCAGAAAATATAAAATCCCTGTGCATCTCCATCTTGAACATTCTGTACAATCCTATTTACACCTTTTAAGAAGGACATAGAGAAATTCAAGATAATGCAGGGAAAAGCAACTAAGATGATTAAAGGGATGGAGCAGCTGCCTTTAAAGGGAATCAGAGAAGACTGGGACTTTTTATGGTCTTATTCCTCCCCCAAGCTGAGTGGGATATGGTTGAGGTTTATAAAATCATGGAGGTATTGTGTAAAGAAAATAGAGAACTGTTGTTTCCCAATTCCTGTGGTGTTCTCTGGGCACTCAGTGAAACTTTTGGAGAGCAGTTTAAAGCCTGCAAAAGAAAGTCCTCTTTTGAATACCACTACCTGCTCTCCCCTCTGAAATTTGCTGTCACAGAAGGCTGTGGAGCTGTACCATACCAGCAAGTTAAAAAAGGAGAAAGCATTCCACAGCAACAAATCTATAAAGGGACACTTTAAAATGATGGGGTAGGAACATACTTGGTATCTTTGCTGTGGTGGAGGGTAGTGGAGGAATATGAGGGGGATGGACAGCAGAAAGACAGGACCAAGAGTTGTCTCCAAAGAACATTTCCTATTGCTACTGCTGGTGATGAAATGGATTATTAGTTTGACCCAGAAGGCAATTTTCTATGTTGTCTTGAAAATAAGACTCTGTGCTGCTTTGCTAGAGCTTAAACCTGCCACTTCAGAGTTATTTCCACCCATTTAATTTTGATTGCATCTCAGTAGGCAGTCAATGGTGCAGAATTTGTCAACTGGAACAATTGTGTGGTAATTATCAATGGCAGGGATATTTTTTGTAGTTTTGACCATGACATTTTTTTGCAGTAGAATTAAAGAAAATATGGTGTTTTGCAAAAATAAAAGGAGGTGAACTAATGTATTTAAGCTATGGAGCTTTTGTATAAATGTATAGAACTTAAAAATTATGCAAATTCAGTTAAATAAGAAATATGTTGATCAAAGAGAATGAATTAGGCAGGCACAAAAAGAATTATTTTTAATGAACATATTTTTAGGGCTTTGTTCTGCTAAAGTCATTAAAATTTCTGGATCAGAGTCCAGTTTCTAGAGCTGAATATTGTTCCCAGGTTTTCTGATGGCATTCCTGTTGTACTTTGCATGGTGAGCAAACAATTTTTCTCAGGAATGAAGAGTTGCTCAAATAAAAGCATTAAGCTGGGCCTAAATAATTAAAGAAAGACCAGAAGTCCTGGAGACTCTACAACCCCCTCTGCCAACTCATCCCTTTCTGCAGAGATTCCCTCTCACTTTTAGGATTCCACAAGTATGCCTTCTCCTCACTCAGGTTCTTCTGCAGCACCTTTTTGTCTTTCCCTGTCCACCTTGTTCCAATACCCCACACAGCAGAGTGTTTCTTCACTTTCACCGATTTCTTGTCTTTCCTTCTCCCAGCTCACAGAAAAGGCTGAAAATGCCAAAGAGCTCTCCACACCCCCACACAAGAGGGTGGTTTTGTGTTGGAGAAAATACTGAAAAAAATGTTTATTTTGTTTGTTGCTAACTGTTACAAGGGAGGCTTAAATACTTATTTATATTCATCAGTTATCACAACCTCTTGAGGCAATTATCAGTTGAAGTTTTGATACCACTTTACTGTATCACAATACAAAGAGAAGATAGGCAAATCACATTTCCTGGAAATGTGCTTTATTTGAGGAAATTTTGAAATAGGAGAGAAGTCTGTTTTTTGTTGGGTTTTTTGTTGGGGTTTTTTTTGGTTTTTTACCCCTGGAAAGCAGGAGAGCAAATAGCTAATCAGAGCGGGGAAAATCTCAGACTAATTAACTGACATTTGAATTAATGGATGACAATTTGCTCTGCATATATTTTATGTTCTGTATGTACCTACATATAATAGCAAGACTAAAGATCAAAAGCAGTTACTATTATTATTATTATTATTATTATTATTATTATTATTATTATTATTATATTTGCTTTGAAGTTTAATTTTCTGTTGCTTGCAGCAGCCTTAACTTGGTCTGTTGTAGCCACACAAGAGAGAAAAACTCAAAAAGTTTGCTGTAATTAAGGATGGGAACTTGTTTCTCTTTAAATGTGCTCAAAAATCCACTGCATATTTCAAACTGTGAAATTTAGTAGGTGTTTAGAGGGTACATTAGGATGTGTTAAGTAAAAACTAGGATCAAATGAGCTAGAGGTTGGTGAAGAACAATCCTTCAAGGTATATGAACTTCTTTGTTTTCTTGTTTGATGGATTCTTATAATGCATTGCTGACATTGTTCCTAGATAATCAAATCATATTGCTGATCATGCCTGATTGATCTCAGCTGCTTGACACTTCCTACTGCTAGCACAGAGGGATCACTACCCAGTGTGAAACAAGGAATCAAAATTTGAAAGCCAGTATTCTCTAAAACCAGGATAAAGACCTCTCCCCCCTCCCACAGCACTCCCTACATCTCAGAGTGAATTCCACTAGAGGAACTGCAGCTGTTCTCTGTGCCTGTTTTCAGTTTCAAGAGGGGCTTGAGTAAAGGCTGCTGAGACGCACAGCTCCACTCCTCCGATCTGTTTTTAGTGTTTTTTCTGCACTGGATGTTCCGGAAATATAACCATAAATCTTCCTCTGTCTCGATTCAAAATAAATCATAGCATTGCCATGAAATGTGGGAGTGAACACAGTTAAGCTGTCCAGGAGCAAATCCAGATGCAGAACAGCAGCACCTCTAGTGCTGTAGAAGCCAAAATGTTTATCCCTCACATTCTTTGCTTAAAATTACCCCTGGAATCAGCCCTAACAAATACCCATTTTGGTATATCCCCCAGAGGAAATTCAACAGCATCCAGTATGTAAATCACCTTTGAAAGCTCACTAACCTTCAGATTCAGATACAGTGTGACTGGCAGTATCCATCACACATGCTGCATGCCTTAAACCATCATCACAGAGACCTGTTAGCTTACTGAAGTTGATTGGGGAACATCTGCCCCTCACACACTTTCTGAGCTTTCTCCAGCTTTAATATCTGCATCAGTATTGGCAGAGTGCCTCAGAAAGCTCCCAAGGGCATGTGCTTTTACATCCTTGACAACACTACATGAGGGAGGTGGCTGGCTCTTGGGCTGCACCTACTCATAGATCCAGTAGGTCATATGAGACATCAGCAAGTTTCTTACATCTTTCTTGCCTATATAATTTTGATTCAGTCCAGAGTGGAAATCACATGTTGAATCCTAAGGAAAAAATCAGTAAAACTGTATTATTCTTACAATCAGATGGATTCCCCCCACCTCTTTTCTCTCTTTGTGAATCCTGAGCCCAATTGTTCTAAGTCTGTCAATATATATCCATTTTACAGTCAACCTTGTGTTCTTTCCTTTGATTTTTCTTTGTCTTCTCTGTTGCAACTGTCTTTTATCATTCTTGCTTTAACTTCAGATGACTGAAGAAATATACAGGCTTTTTCAAACAGCATAGTTTTTTTTTACATGAGCCATGACATGATGTGCCTCTTTTCAGCTGATCTACTTCTCTCATAAGGTAAGATACTCTGCATCTTGGAAAAAGAAAGAAAAGATACATCTAAAATAGCTTGTGTGGATATGGGGAGGGGAGAAAATAGTTCTGTTAAAAAGACTATTAGCCAAGGCAGCTGTGGTTGCTGAGAATGTTCAGAAGTGAATTCTATAACATAAATTGAATACATCCACACCAGTGAAATGGTTATGTCTCTTTTTTCCCAGTTCTTTTTGCTTTCGGCTGAAAAACTTGAAATATGGGAAGCTGAAATTTAGACTGAGGCAGAGGCAGCTTTGCCAATTCTTGTAAATGTTATTGCAAGTATCATAACTATTAATGCTTTCACTTCAATTCCCAAATGCTAGCAGCAAGACATTGCTAAGGAATTTTCATTTCTGAGTACATTCTGAGTCCTTCTGATCTCAAGGAAAGGTTTGAAGCTGCTTCAGAAATGTAGCCTAAAGAATAAAATAGTAAGTAAATAAAAAACGCAAGGCTTAAAGTCTTGCAACTTTTAAACAACTGTGATGTTTTTCCAACTGCATGAATTTTGAAGATGGGATTGACAATACTGTGCATTAATCCAGTTGAAGAAAATAGAGCTGGTAGTTGCACTTCTTAGAACACAGGAAAATGCTGTCCTGAGTAAGAATTACTTTAATCTTTTATGTTCAGGTGCTCTCCTGATTCAAGACCCTTCTATGTTAGCAATCTGAACAAGAGTCCAAAAGAATTTATTTACCTTGCACAAATGAGCATGAAAAGGCCCCTATTCAATACCCCAGCAAAGCTGCCAATCAACTACTGCTACATTCAGCTGCTTCTGAGCAGGAGTTCTCCTGTCTGCAGTTTGAGAGGCATTAACCATTCAGTTGGGCTAAATCCCAGATTCTTCCTTCAGGGTGCCTTTGGCATCATCTGTGAAATAAACTGCCATGCAGAGCACTGGTCCTCCTCTGAAGGACTTCTGACTGCTCCTCAGGCTATCAGTGGAGGTGAAGTCTTCTTTATTCCTCACACTGAGCACTTGTAAGCCACAGCCCTGCTGTACAACTCTTCTCTTACAAGGGTTATCCTCCCAATTGCCGTGTTTCCCTTTGAAGGCTGTACTAACTGTGGAGAGTTTCAGCAGTACTAATGGAGGCAGACACTCAGGTAAACACTGGTAGCAGAGGTTGTCTTCATTTGCAGTACCAGACCTGCCCCAGCCTTGCATCTCATCCCTCCTCAAGAAATTTCTGTGAACATGGACAGAAACAGGCTCAGACTCATGCTCAGCTCAAGCTACCAGCAGTGAAATAGGTGGGATGTAGGCCATGCAGTTTAATGCCTGGTGAGCCTGTCAAACATCTATACAAAAATGGAGACAGAAGCAATTCCCCCAGGCTGGGGCAACATATCAGAAGTGTTTATTGCACTTCATGGTGTCTGAGAAGAATGATTCAGATCAAGATCAAAATTCATCTCAGAAATATTAAAATAGCTTAGTTGATTTTTGCACAAGAAAAAAACAAATCAAATAAATAATCACTGTTAAGAATAACATTGTAATAGCCTCCGTACTAATCCATATTGGGGCTGGAGTGCCCCTGATTTAACTTTGTCATGCAAATCACTTATTAGGTTTTTCATCACAAAAATGCTTTATATACTAGAAAAGACAAGTCAGGAAACAGTGGGGTCCTTTTAAAAAAGATTGTACAAAGATGTGATAAAACCCAAAAAAACCCCAAGTAATTTCAAGGGAAATCACGAATGACATTTTTCTGACAATAGAATTAATTATAAATAAAGTAAATTCAAACCACGTAAATGAACCCAGATTTCTTAAAAGTATAACAAAAAGAGTTTATTACATACAGAATCACAGTGTGTTTATTCTGTGTGCACTTGGATATGAAAAGTATACTGTAGCTGGAAAATAATAGAACTGTTGCTTGAATAATACCTCTCCTCTATTATTCTTCATAAAGGGTTGTGTTTTTTTCAAGTCACCATTCAAGTCCACACTTCTTTTAACATTTTATAGCTATGAAGCAAATTTGAAACACTGATATTTCTAATCTATTGAACAGGCGCTAAAGTAAAAATCTTGATATTGTAGTAGATAGTGTGGAGCACATTAAAGAACAGTTTGTTTGGGCCTTATCCCAAAGGAAATTAAAATTCTTGGAGATTCTGCAATATGTTAACTCTTTTATTGCAGGCCTATAACAGTAGGGACTATAACTTAACATGTCACTGATGACTGCTTTCAGAGGACCTCTACATCCTAGTAAGAGTTGTTAAACTACTTTAAGGGATATAATGTCACGATTTCACAATGCATTTCTATAAATATAGATCCAGCTATATAGGCATCATATGCAGAGAACAAAAAATATCTAACTGATATGAAAACTCAGATTTCATGAGAGCAAATGCTGTTAGATACCTCAATTCATCCAAGTTGTTCTGAAATTGTTTCCAGAGCGCAGTTCCTTATCCATACAGAACTCGGGCTTCTGTCTTGACCAGTGCAACAAAAAGCCATTCGTTCAACTACTGAGCCAGAGGTTTGGTTGTTCTGACCCAAAAGAGAGAAGGAACAGCTGTGGGTTTTTTGACTTGAAGGAAATACGTACACAGCTTCTGGCACATGGCACTGAATGGCTGCCTGAGGAGAGCACTGCAATCCCTACAGTTTTATCACATTCAGTGGTCCTAACAGTGACCATGGTCAGTTTCTTTTTAAGCAAACTACACTGAGCCACAGGTCAAAGGTTTGATGGTCCCTCTTTAAAGATTGAGTGATCTGTCTGTCTTTGGCAGTCTGCAATACAGAAAAAACCCCCTCTGTCGAGCACTTGCAGTTACTCTTCATGGCAGAGAATTTGTGTTTAGGGATTCAGATTTATAGGCTTTTAAATGCACGTTGGAGCAGTTTGGAAGGTTATCCTCCCCAGCTGCTCATTCTTTCTCTCTGCAGAGGTTATTCCTCCTGCAGCAGAGACAATTGAATGGCTGGCAGGTTGTGTGCTCTGTTCATGACCTCGGGCTCTGATTTCAGCTTATATTATTGACTGGCTGGGCTATGAGCTTAAGGAGCAGAATGCCTTGACTCATCATCCCTGCTGGACACAGTGGGCAGTTAAAACGTTTATCAGTTCCCACAGGCCACAGACAAATCCCACAGGTACTGAAGAGAAAACCCTAAATCCTACCCTGACAGGATGCTGAGGGTTGTTATAATGCACTGTTTCTCACACTGAGTGTCTCACTCTTTGGAAAGAGTTCCGAGAAAGAGGCGAGTACCTTCCAGTGTCTCTGTGTTAAGATTGTCAGATAACCCTGGTAAAAGGGGAGAGGGCCAGGCACACACACAAGAAGTGGGCCTGGGAGATGTTAGCATGAGAAACTTTCCAGCTGGGAGTTAAGGAAGCTGAAGTGCTGAAGTTGGCCACTTGGGAAAATGCCTGGAAGGGATTTGGAAAACTCAGAAATGTGCACTGCAAAGCCTAATCTTTAAACAGTGCAGTGACCTGTAGGAACCACATTGTGCACCCAGAAGAAAATCCCAGGAGGCACCAAGTCAACCAAAAATCAGGAAGAAATTGCTGTGACAGACAGTTGATTTCCCAACATCACCATGGAGCCAAAGAACACCACAGACTGGAAAACGTTGCTTGTGTATTCACTTGAGTGAAGAGGAATGCAGCTGCAGCATCTGTTCCAGTTCTGCAGGGGAAGGGACTGAACAGTTGTGTCCTATGTGCCATGGGGGCTAGTTCACCTCAGGAGTGTGCTATTGTAAAAGGTGCAATCCCTTCTCTTTAACCTGAGTAATGTCTGAGAATTACTAATCTAAGAGATATTTGGGGTATTTTTTTGGTAAAGAATTCTGGATCTCCTTGACACACCCAGAGTTTTGAAAATGCCAGATAGAAGAAGGCATGGAGGGGCTGTTATGAATGCAAATCTGCAGAATTTAAGCACCTTGGGGGTAAGGAAGCAATTACTTAGAATTTCTAAAATTTCTAATAGCAATTTAATTTTGAAAGTACACATCTTAATTTGCAAGTAGGATCAAGGTTCCTTGGTGGATTCAGTCTTTTTGATCTGGAGGTATTTAAAAATGTATCAGTGAATCAGTGGGAGTTTGGGGCTTTGATGTCTTATGTACCAGTTTCCATCTGTAAGTGTCTGAATACCTAAGCCTGGGCCACAAGAAGTTCTCTGAACCATGCTAAAGTGTGAGGTTTTTCCACAGCCAGAAACCACCATGCTTGAGCAGAGAGATTTTAGCATGGAGCAGAAAAATGGAGTTTAGTAACATCAAAAAGTCTCTTTGGGTTGGGCATTCCTACACAGAAAATAAAATTGTAGAAGACATCCAGGAATTGTTAATTCTATTCAACCCAATAAGCACAGGCATTATTCAGAGAAAAATAATTTAGGTTTGACAGGTTTTTGTATTCCCATTCTTACACTTACCTCACATTTACAGTAACTCCCACTGATTTCTGTGGACATTAATGGATCATGAATGGTTGGATTCAGTGACAGACTGCTCTTTGCCTATGCCTCCTGCTTGCAAAGCTCTCCTGTTGGCTGCTGCTGCTGCTAAAGCAGGGGCCGAAGAGTGGGGCAGCAGCAACTGCACCAGAATTAGCTCTTCCCAGCAGAAGTAGGTGTCACTGTCACAGCTTTCCTTTTGGGGATGACAGCAGCAGACATATTCTCCAGTCTCCATCTGGCAGACCAGCCCTGCTCCATCCCTTCCCTCCAGCCCAGAGGGTGCAGGGAAAGAGCAGGACTCTTGCAGGGTGTCTCTCTGAGATACTGGGATGGGGATGAGTGGGGAATGTGGCTTTTTAGTCTCGGGATGAGTAGAGAGGGATCCTAAGAAAAAAGGCATGGTGGAATGCCATGGTGGAATGGGGTGAGGTGGGAAGAAAAAAGTGACAATGGGGTCTTTCTGCCCTGCCAAGCTTCCACTGCTGCCTGGTACCTTGCTTTCATCCATTCAGAGCTCTTCAAACTTCACTGTCCTTTGCTTACTGGTCATTCTCTTTCTCCAGGAAGCTGAAATCTCCACTGACTCCTTCCAGTCCCACTCTAAGGTCACCAGTGATCTCTTTTATCTACTCAAACCCATTCCTCCTCTCCCCACCTCCTCTGCTCCATCTCCATCACCACCCCTACAGTCCTCATGTAGAACCTCCCCAGTCCCTCTCACAGAATTGTGTTGACAAAGATAATTATTCCAGTATTTTGTCTGTAAAAATTTCACTGCTACCCTTCTTTTTCACTGCAGTCTTACAGAGAAGACACCCAGAATAATGATATCCTGCAACATATTTTATAAGACAGGTGTTTTTTCTGTATCCTGCCTTTGTGATAGTCTTCTACCCATAGTCTTCTACCCAATGCCAGGTTTCAAAGCTAAAATGAAAAGTTTTACTCAGTGGTCAGCACAAATATGGTTAACCATACTCTTGTTATTGCTGGAAGTTCTTTGAAATTACTCATCCTATTTTGATGAAAATCCTGATTAATAAAGCGCCCAAGGAAATTTTAGAAATTAATCTATTCAGCTTTTTAATACCTGTATAATCCTGGTAAAAGTTAACTTTGCTTTGATTAATTGTAGGTTTTGAGGCAGTGGAAGAGGTTTGGCATGTGTTCAGATGCCATCTGATACCCAAGTCAAGATACAGCATTGCATGTGTATGACACTGACGCAGAATAAATAACAAAGGAATAAGGCAGTGGAAATTGAAATCAATAGAGAGAAAAAAGGAAAAATATAGAAATAAAGCAGAAAATAGAACTTTATTGCTGCTTTCCATTGTAATAGCCTTGCTAGAAATGCATAAATAGATTTCATTTATAAACTCTTAAACCCCCTACTACAGATTAGAAAGCAACAATGTAAAATTCATGGCATTTGTGGCTGGCCTTTATCGACAGAGAGTAAACAGCCACAGCTTCTAATAGAGCTTCTGCTGCTGGTTTGACATCTCCATGAGAGGCTCATTCTAGAGATTCAAACTGCACAATAAATATGTCACAGAAGCTTAAGCATATCTTAACATAAAGTGATTATTATACATTCTCATCTTATTGGTCTCCCAGCTATTCGCATTCAGGCTTTGAAGTGTCTGCCTTTATTTCAGCCCTACCATTCTTTTTTTACTCTTCTGAGGTTGCATAGAAGTTGCTCAGGAGATCAGCACCAGCATCTCTGTGACTGATATGTAAATCAAAAACAAGTGGGAAAATTGTAACAAGCCTTGAGGGAGACAGAGTTCTGCTTTATGGTACTTGCTTGATGCTCAAATTATTTCTAGTCTTCAAGCTATTTCTAAGGCTATCAATTAAAAAGGAATGAGTAACTGAGGTTACTAGCATTGAAGTAATTCAGATTGCTATTTCAGCTCTCATTTAAACTGGTAGTTACTGAAACTTGTTAATGGCAAAACAGAGCTCTCCTCCTCTCAGTCCATTTCTATCAAATTATTAGAGAACATTACTAGACTGAACTGACTGTCTTGTCAATGAGGTGTCTTGTAAAAATTAAAGAGCCTGATGTCTCCAGATGTCAGCTAAGTACCCCCTAAATGTATCCTCAGATGTGATGAGCTTGGCTTGTGGGTGAGCATAAGGGCAAGGACTCTATCTTAAGGAGTGCCATACACCTTATTTATGCTCACCTACAAACAGTTTTCCCAGATGCTGAGATTAATTTACTCTGTTTTGCTAACAAAGTAGCCGTGGCAAAAGTTTTGTTGGGGAAATAATAAAATGAAAAGTAAAAATCAATGACGATTACACTAATGAACCATTATATAAAATCCATTCATTAAAAAGCAGGAAATGAAAGGGATTATCACTCTGCAAGAATTTTACACGTGGGAGAGGTAATACAGTGAAATGAAATTTTCCTCCTAAAGAGGTACCTACAGCAGAACAAATATTAATTCAGGGCTTAATATAAGAGGTTTTACCAATGCCTTTTCTTCCCTAAAAAACTGCCAAAAAAATAAGGGCTGACAGTTTTCCTACCCAGCCATTATTGTGAGAAAATATCACGTTCTGCACGTATTGCCAGAAGTAGAAGGGAAAGTCTAAGTGAGAGTCCAAGCCAGCACTAAGTGGCAATGAAGAAAATAATAAAATGCTTTTATTTGAATCATTTAAAGAAATCAAGCTATAGTCCCAGATTTATATATATATATATATATATATATATATACACACACACACACACACACATATATATAGTTATTTAAAACCAGGAAAACCAGGAAAATACTTTATTAAAAGAACAAACAAAATATGGAAGAAAGGTGAAAAAATTGAAAATTCCTTGGTACACAAGTGTCTGATTTTTTTCATCCCAATTTTTTGTTTCCTTCTTCAGTAGAAAGAACCAAACCAATGGAAACCTAACTCAGAACAAAAAAAAATAAATAAATGAAAAGGTTATTTGATTTTGCCATGAGTTCAGTGTCTGATTGAAATTCAAACAAAAAAAATAAAAAGTTTGATCTTATTAAGGATTATTTTCATCCACAGATTCTCTCTGTCATGTACACATTTGCATCTCAATAGTAGCCAAGCACCATGTACATAACTTACTAATTTAATGCAACCACACTATGAAAAATTGAAAGCATTTAAATGCATAAAATTGAAATTGAGTATTTGTTTGTCCATATTTTCCTGGTTTTGCAATATAGTTTCCCATTACTGGAGGCTAACCTGGCTTCCCTATGGTTTGCAGGTTCACCATTATTTCCATGCTTTCAGTCAGTAATTACAGCAAATCCCTATAAACTTTCAAATCATCATTATTACATTCAGGAAAAGTATTTGAAAGCAAAAATATGTCAACAGCACTGTTGTGCTGAGATTACTTTTCTAAACCAGCTTTGAAGTTGGTTCCTGTCTGAAGCCCTGTGTCCAATTAAGTTAGATCATTAAAAAGCAAATTATCTTGACGTTTTACTGTAATAGCCTAACTTTGCTTTGGCCAAACATGAAACACTGAACTTCCAGGGTATGAACTTCCCCCACGTGTATGTTTTGGGAACACTGGGCTGAAGAGTGAAAGAAAGGGGAAAGAAACTGTTGAATCAGTACCAGAGTAATAACCCCTTAATGAATGAATCAATGCTTTCTTAGATGTAAGGAGGGAAGAAAAAAATCTTGTCATAATCTATATTCTGACACTTGCAAACCTATAAATTACTAATAGCTTAATCTGAGTCACTTTCTTATTCAGACAATAAATTTAAAAATCCTGTCTTCAGAATACTCATGCTTTCTGAACTCAGTTGTGCAAAACCCTAAGCCATATAAGAGAACACATTTAGTTTAACAGAACACATGCAATTTTACTAAAATGCTAGAGCTACTTGCATGCTAACTCCTCATAGCCTAGAAAGCATTAATGTGTCTTCTTTTATGGGTCCTATCAGAAATAATACAGAAGAGAGAGTCAAGGTTGATCCAGTGAGTAAGAAATTGTGGTTCAAAGAGTGTTTGAAGGAAGTAACATCTTCTGCCAAATGGAAAAAATAAAGATGAGTATATGTCCCAGTGGCATCTCAAGCATGTGAGATTATCACAGTAAGAATTGCTACAGACTGGGAGGCTGTGGGTACCCCAGGGGAAAGAGCTGGGTGTCTCCTTCCTGCTCATCTTGTAGTGGCCACAAGATATTTGACCAGATGGATACCACCAAGGAACACCAGATTCTGGTGTTCTTATGGGAGACAGAGTGCAATTTGTCCTTGCACACCATGCTTAGTTTTTTAACTTTACAATCCACAGATTAGGAAGTATTTTAGAAACCCTGATCGTTGTCAGAAGAATTGATGTATCAGGAAGGCTCAGAGAACAGAGAGTGGTTTTTATCAGTACTGTTGGCAGTAGAAGGAAAACAATAAGATTAAAGACTAAATGCTTGTGGTTTGTATTTATACTTCTGACACTTGGAGACTAAGTAGAGGCTGTTAGCCAAGAATGTATAAGACCTCTCCTTCTAGAGAGCTATATAATTCTTTTTTCTATTGGGGTATTTGAGCTAGAGTTTTGAAACATGCTCCATGTGGGGTTTTTTGGGGGGAGACATAAAAAAGTATCCCATTTAGTAGGATCCATGTTAATTTTACAAATAATCCAATACTTTCTGAATTAATTTTTACTAATGAAAGGAAAAATATTTCCTACATATATATTGGTGGAAATACACGTATGAGGAAAGAGGATGTCTAAGAGATCAAAATTTTGCAAAAATTCTAGTTTCCCCTAGAAGCATGTGATTTCACCAAAGCAGCCTGAAAGCTAGAAGCAATATGTTCTGTACTTTTAGAACAGATTATTCAATAGAAATGTAGTATAACAGAAATAAAATAGAAATAGTAGTATATATTAGGAAACAACTGAAGAATAATATTTACCTCTTTATAGACCAACACAGAAAAATCTAGTGTACAAGATGAAAAGCAAAATGTCAATACTAAAAAACTAGGGACATATATTTAGTACAAGTGTTGATCCCTCTCAAATCAAGGATATTATATGAAATCCTGCTCTTATAGTGGCAAGTAGAGTAAGAAAATCTTTGTACAATGTGTTTCTTCAGAGACGCAGTGAGACAGCACAGTGTTCTCAGACAAGAGGCAACAGGCTCTGTGCTGCTCTGTGGGAAATGAAAAAACTATGCTTTAAAAGTATCAAATGAATTAAAGGCCAAAGAATTATATCCCCTTAGCCAAGCTGCCAAAAATATTTATTCATGTAAAAATCTCAAGAGTATAAAACAATTCTTACTACGTTAATGTTTATACTGGGAACTTTCCATTAGTAAAATATATGACAGGGAATAACCATATCTATCCATCTGCTTAGTGGCTGCCTCAGAAGCTGCTGCATGTCAATTATTAATCCTCCTGGGGATAGAAAACCATTTTTCTTCTGCAGGCCTACTTTTGTGTTTATTTTTTTCTTTTTTTCCCTTCTATTTAAAATAATCATTTTTCCTACATATTTCTTACAAATACTGACTGATGTATTTTCTTCTCAGCAATGTGTTGCATTTTCACATAGTTTTACCATTTTCTAATAGAATGATCAGGATGAATAAAACAAATCTTTTTCAATTTATTCAAGTTCTTTTGAGACTTTTACTTCAGTGCCTTTGTTGCAATGATGGCTGTTCCACCAATAGTTGTTGAGACGTTTGAAGAGCTATGCTGTTTCTATTTTTATTGATGAGGTGGTGATCTTTCTCGTTTCTGGCATAGCAACAGACAGGAATGCAACAAAGCTATTTATAAAATAAAAAATCAGAAGTGTCTAATTGTAGATTTAAAAAAAAAAAAACCAACAAAGCAGTGATAGGTGATCATGGCTGCTGTAGTGTTACTTAAAAGCTAATCAAGCAAGTGATGTTTAACATCAAAGGGAAATTAACTTCAGTGAAGGGGGTTATATATTGATGCTAGCCATATTAGGAAATTGTTGATTTTAGCTGGAACCGAAAAAGGTCACTTAGTTATTTTGTTGCCTCGTGATACTGCTTTTTACAGGATGGTTTCTGCCAAGATTGTCTTCATGACTAAAGCCACTGTCATTGCATGGGAGAATAGGTACACAGCATCAAAGTAAATCTTTTCAATAAACACAGGTACTAATTAAACCTACTGATCAGAGCTGTCTTGGAGAAAAAGCTAATTTAATTATGCCAATCACTGAATATGACTCATTATGAGCAACTAACTTTTGCGAACAAATGCAGAAACAGACAACAGTATAAGCTTTAGAAAGTACAGTCACAAAACAATTTGCTTAAATTATTACAGAAGAAATGAGGAAAATATCAATAACAAGATTACAAATTTTCATTTCAGGTTAGCTGTTGAGTCTTTTTCATAGACTAGATAGATGGCATGATGTCAGCAGCCTGTACAAAACCTTTGCCAGTTCTGTGTATCTGTGCACAACCCTTGGTGCAGCACAGCTACCTACAAGTACTTAGACAGGCAAGTGAAGGAGAATCCTGTCGAGCTGGGCAGTTCCAGGCAAAGGCACCTGCAGCTGGGGACTGTCCCAGAGACACCCTGCTCTCAATAGAGCCTCACTTGCCAACAACACAAACCTGAGACCTGGGCCTGTGGGCATCCACAAGAGGTTCCTGCTCTCACCCCCAGCGTGGGGGATCCCAGCTGCAGCTGAGTCTCTGTTTTAGAGCACAGAGAGGGAACATCCTTGCTGAACCCTAAACACTCAGAGAAACTAATGAACCAGCAAAGGTTGAAGTGTCTTACATTATGCTATGGTTTAAAAGTTCTTAATGTATAACGTACATTATTAAAGAAATATAGAAATGGCAGTCTGTTGCTGCTTTCTTATTTAAAGGCAATCAGCACATTTTATTTTAGTAGACAGAACAGATATATTTTATAAACATATTTCTTTCAGTAGTGTGTGATATTTTTAATTCCATTATAGCATGCTTTTGTACTTTCCAGATGCTGGATTTCTGTTGAAGAAAGCGAAAACTAGGCTGTCTTGGCTTATCACAAATCACAATTATTTCAAAGTTATTTGAATATTAACAAATATTTGATTTTAGGAAAACTATAAATTTGAAGTACCAGAAAATATCACACAATAGAACATGTTATGTAACAGTTCTGTTATATCATATTTCCAGTGGTTTAAGTCTTCTCACAAAATTTGTGCAGCTGCTGGTCTGCATTTCTTATGGGTTTAAAACCCACAGAACCAACCTCTGAATAAAATCCGGGTAAAACCGGGAGGTTTCACCTGCTTCCATGTCAAAAACAAAGAAATAAAATTCAAGTGCATGGCAGTTTCAAAGGGTAATCGCAAATCAGTTCCTTTCTTATCAATTTCTATTGAAAGATTGGCCAAGAGTTGAAAATCTTTTCAGATGCAATCTACGTGTCGAGTCTAAAATGAAAACCAAAGCCTTAGAGGTTTTGCCAAGGTTTGGACTGACAGCATGAACATTTCTTTGGTGGCAGCTTGGATCTGACAGCTTCCTGAATCAAAGGAACCACTCACTGCCTTCTACCCTGCTCCCACTGCTCTCTCTGGAGGTAGGGAAAGTGCTCTATTTCTGCTTTTGCTTTTCTATTTAATTTTTCCATTTCAGTGAGCAGGCCCAGTAAAACAGGGATCCAAATGCTGATTAAAATTTTTCCCAAATCGAGAAGTTTTGGATCTACCTTTGTCCTTATAAATGCTCTGATACATCTGCTAAGTGTTTTCTTAAAAGTAAATGCCCAGGAACACATCATGTTCTGAGTGCTTGTGCTGAAGATAATTCTATTTTATGACTTATAACTTTGAAGATATTTTGCAGTTCTCAGTTTGAAAGATTTACCAAGCAGAAAACTTGAGGAAATAACTGGGAAAGTCTTATGCAGCCCGGAGATGGTGGATAACTCTCTGAGAAACTTGGAACTTTTTCATACTGAAAAGCTTTTTTTCAGTCTATAGTTTTTCAAGAATCTATCCTTTCTACCTGGTTGGGAACTGAAGAATGGTGTTTTCTTTATATAATACTAAAAATAACATTTTAGTCTAAAGTAAATTGGTTTTTCTGTCTCTCTTTTGTTGTATCAATCCAAGAAGTTATTCAGAGAGGTATTCGATGGGCCCCTTTTGATGCTGTATGCCTCACATAACTCATTTTTGACTCTAGCATGTTTCAATTCCATTTCTAGAAATTAAATAAGCAGAACACTGTCCTGTCCTGCTAGGAGTAGAGCTTTCATTTGCCATCATAAAGTCAAAGTAACAAATTTGCAAAATAAAAACCATTCTGAGAAATTGTATATTGCATAACATGTTTTGTCTCCAGATAATGAAACTAAGTTGTTTGTAAAATACTTAGGGGGAGGTGGTGTGGTGAAGAAAAGCAGGGGCTGTGGATATGAAGTGGAATTTAAATCCCTGCTTACCATTAACGTCACAGGGGGAATGTTCTCATTGTTCATTCCCAGGTCCATCACTTATGACTTATCATGCAAGATAGGATATAAAATAGTGAAGTGCTAAACTCAAGACAGAATTAGCTGTTTCTTAATATATCTCTTGCTGTGTTGGCACTTGGATCCTATATTGTGCTGCAGAATAGATCAAAGTGCTTCAGCATACAGCAAGGTAAAGCAGGTCAGGAACTGTGGCTGGAGGATACAGACATACCCAGGCTTCTACTTCTGAAAGGTTTAGGTGTATTGCAAAATCTGACATAGTCACCAACTGAGGAGGCTTTTTAATTTTTTTCTTTATTTTGTGGATTTGTAAGTCTATGGAATAAATTTTGAGCTTGTGTTTTGAGCCCTGGAAAACTACATGTAATCTATATGGTTCTGAACACACATAGTTTAAACTTACAAACTTTTTCTTCATGTGACCTGATGTCACTCCAGACAAAAGCATTTTTCTCCTCTGCTGTTTTCTGTTATTGATGTCTTTAGACCAGCTTAACCTAGCTGTGGATAAATATTAGCTAATGACAGCAGATTAATTATTTTCACTCACATGAAGGTGCAATAGAAGCATGAAATAACCAGGAGAAAAATATCCTTGCTCTGTGACTCCCACCTGAAATCCTGTTTCTTCTACTGTCAACCACAATACCCTCTCCTTGATGCTCCTGAACTGCTGCTGCTGAGTGAGATATTCCCACAAATTGTTTCAGTCAGTCATTTCTCCAAAGTAATCTATGTTGTCAGGAGCTGAAGCAGTCCAATTATTTATTGTGATAAACCAACAGTATTGCACTATGTAAGAAAGGCAGGAGAAAGGGCTGGCATTGATTTACCCCATCCTGTGGAAGTGAGGCTCCTGTTTCTGTAGTTTGTCTACTGGAGAAGTGGCCAGGAACCTCAGAGCTGAAATAGCCCCAACCTGCTCCTGACTTCCAGTAGAAAGACTATCCAGCATGAATTTGTGTCTATGGATCACATAAATATTATTTCATGTTTACTGTTTAATAAAGATCCTGCCCCAAGCAAATTAATGATGCAGCAAGAAAGGAATAATATATTTTATTAATCCCCTTTCTATTCTTCTAGAAAGTGTGAGACCAGAAGTGTTCTTGCCTTCATAATGTTTCTTTTAAATCAACTCTTCTAATGAGTAACAGCTCTACAGTCCTGTTTCAGCTGCTATGAATGCTTTTTTTTATCTGTAGAAAACTCTGGGGATTTACATGAGAAGGTACCTGACCTGACTTTCAATCCCTTGCAAGTAACTATTGAGCATTAAAACAAGAGGCTGAGACTCTCCCAGAATTCTCAGACCTAGTAAGATTTAACAGCATTTCTGTTCACCATCATAGAATGGCCATGCCATCTAAACATAAGTAATGAAAAGCAAAATTCTGTAAGAGGAACAGTCTTGGGAGCCTTGCTTAACTGATGTTTTCATGTTGTGACTGCATAAAGCAGCGAGAAGAATAAAAGATCAGGAACCAAGGCAATACACTTTTACCAGGCTTGTCAAAAGCTCTCTCTCCAAACCCCTTTCTTCTGAAAGCAAAGTCCTAGAGCACAGTGTTTCTTCTACCTCTCTGCAGCTGCCTTCAGCATGATGTGCCCTGCGGCACTGTGACTTTTCCCTGCCAGCACAATTTCAAGGGGGGTCACAGCCCAGAGGCCTTGATGTGCATGTGAGTGGTGAGTCACATTTTGACAACAACTGTAGATATTTGGGCTCAACCACAGCCTCTGGTTTCAGCACAAGGGGTGCTTCACAAAAATCTCCAGCAGACTAAGTTCTCAGCAGAGAGCAATCATCCAGCACTGAAACCTGGCCATAGCACTGTGGCTGCCCAGTGCTGGCACCTCGGGGTCAGCACTGCAGACCATGCTGAGCAGAGCTGGCCTGCCCCACTCCAGATGGAGCAGCCCACAGTTTCTTCCAAAAGCAGGTGTTCATGCATACTATGCAAAAAAATTACGAGAGAACATCTGAAAAGCTGCTTTTCGTTGAAATTCCATTGTCTTTCAGCAGGATATTTTAGTCTCTCAAAACCTTTCCCCTTAGAGTGCAGGGGAAGAAGTTCAAGCACTGTTGTTTGAGGAGAAGGGCATTAGAGAGTGCAGAGCCCCAAGACATTATCACTCCTGCTCACAGTGGATACTGTTTCCCCTTCTGCATCAGGACTATCAAGTTCATAACAGGAAAGGAGGATGTTCCACTGAAATAAGACGGAAGGGCAGCACCCCATTTCAGTCCTACTGCAACTCTCCTCCAGATTTCCCAACAGCAGAGGACAAGACTAGGCTGAAGATCCACCTAGTGTAGAAATCAGATTGATTTTCCTTTGAGGGCAGAGACTCAGACTGTGTTTGCAGATAGCCTCTGGTGAATTACTCTTTATTAATTCTCTCTTGAAAAGTCTGAATGTCTCTGTAATGGTGTCACTGAAAACTGACCTCTCCCATTTCACCCATTTCTCTGACATGCTCATTAAACTGATGCCAAAGCACTAAAGCCTAACATATGATCTTCATGCAACACTGTGGAGAAAGAAGGGCACGGCCTTATTGGACAGGGTGACTACTAGAGAAATTCAGGTAATGAAAACTATTAAATTAAATGTACCTCCAACTTGAAAGGAAAAGGTTTCAGAGTGAGGGAAAGTCAGGAAAGGGAAACATTATTAATTATAATTAGGCAGGAAAATAAAGTACTCATAGCTGTACCTAAACTGTTTATTTTCCTTACTAACCAAAAACCAAAGGATGCTAACAATGGAAGTAAATATAATAATGACTATATTGAGAACTGTCTCAGCTTCAAATATAAGGAGGAAAAAATGATAGAAATTTCAAACTGACTTAAGGGACATCAGTACAACTCCAATGTCATTTAAAATGTATTACTGATGATGACAACAAGAGAGAAATCTAAATGAGTCCCTTCACAGCTCAATGCACTGAGCTGCAGTAATTCATCTTTATGGAGGGCAGTAAGGTTTGTTTCTTATCTACTGGTGTTTATTCTCAGATTTCATAGCAGTATTTCCTTCCTACAGCTAACAGAATAGTTGGGGACTGGTGTCAGTGTGACGGTGATGCCCTGCATTCTGGGGAGAACTGAACATTGGACCCCTCTGGCTGCCTCCCTAGCTGCAATGGCTCCTCCAAAAGCATGGTCTGACAGAGATGATGGGATGGTGGTTATCCTTCAGATGATTCAGGTGGTTGTGTGCAGACTGCCGTGGAAAGTGACATCAAAGTCTTCTTGTGAGTTAGCAAGGAGATTGGGATAGCTATTATCTGTTGGTCTTAGAGCTCTCAACCATAAAATTATAGCATCCCAGATGTCAGAGAGCAGGAAAAGGTAGCTGGGACTTTGCAAGATGCAAAAGCAATCTCACAAAAAGTAATCACAACTCAAGCAGAACACTGCTATAAGCAAAAATGCACTGCAGAACAGCTGGTGGTGAGTATTGCACACAAACAAAGGCACATGATGGGAATGGTAAGGTTTCATTTTCCCAAGTCTATGCTCACACTGTGAAATCTTTGTGGGATCCCAAGGAATGGAATAAAAATATCTGGGTTTAGTCCTTAGACTCAGAGCCAGATTTGATAGGTAGGGAGGGGATAGTAGCAAACCCCTCATAAAAATGGAAGGGCAGAGCAATCTGCTGGATGAAGGGGTACAGATCACACAGACTCTGAAAGAGCTAGGGGAATTTTTAGGTATCTATCAGCAGAAGAGTAGGGAAGCCATCCTAGCACAGATTTTGCAAGCTTGGGATAATGGCACTGCTACAATCTACTTACTAATGAGTGAAAAAAAAAAATCTCTTAAGCCCTATAGCCAGAGATATGCTCAATTACTAGATATCAGGAGTCCCAGTGGGCAAGATATGGTGCACCTATGCACATCAATGGATGTGTTTTAACAGCATTTGCAGATAAGTGCTGAATTAGTGTCATCCCTCAAAAATCAGCGTAAAATAGAAAACTGTATTAGTTTACTGTGGCAGATGGGGATGGCTTATGGGCTAATTACAGTATCTACTCTGGAGAGGACAGCAGAAACAAAAAGTATCAGAATGCAGGTTTTGAGAGAGGCAACTATTTCACTGAAACCTTTGATTATACCTGAAGTCACAAGTGGTAGCCCTAGAAAGCACAATGTAATTTCAGAACCAGATGTGAAGGTAGTGAATGAAAAAAAGCTGACAAAACCAAAGTTACCTCACAGGTGACAAGCAAACAAGGGTGGAAGGATCTTATGCAAGATGGTGTCCCACAACCAGAAATAAATGGGATCACAACATCAGGAATGTCTTGTCATTGGCAAAAACTAGTGCCTACAAATAAAAAGTTCCTCCCTCTCTATCCCATGTGCCACCCCACAGTGAGAGACTACCTGGTAAATGCCAAGATGGGAGGAATGAACCAGGAAGAATGTTGTTTGGCAATGGATCAAGAAATAAAAAAAAGCCTCTGACACCTGTAAAAAGGCTTTGATTGAGCATGTCTAATTATATTATACTCCTAGACAGGGAAATCCTTTTGAATTAGAAGTAGCAATTCTAGGTTGTATAATCTTGTGGGGATCATGGCAGACAACAAAAAAAGTTTTAAAAAATGTGTAGGATTTTAGTCCAAGGCATTACAGTGCTTCATTATACATTATACTCTGATGGATAAACAAATTAAAAGTTTAGGCACTGCAAGAGACTGAAAGAATCAGAGGCCAAGATAATATGACTGTACATCTCCAGAAGAAAATGCAGTGAGGACTGAAATTTTTCCATATGGCATTTCTTCCAATATATTAGCCACAGGGAAAATGGAATTGTTTGCCCTGATGGATTTTGTGGTAGGACTGCAACTTCTGTGTGCCAGGGAAACTTATGGCATTGATACTGAAGAAATACCTCTGTGTTCAACATCATAAAGCCTTTCCCAAGCTGGAAGGCATGCCCTGCTTTAACCTGACTCCTTCGACCTGACTGCTGGGTCAGCTGGCATGGAGGATGGTAACCAACATCCCCAGGCCTGAATACATGGAATAACACAAGCTAACAGTAGTACATGGCTAATTGAAAAGTTTAGTTCACTGACGAGAAGGGTGGGACACAACTCAGACCATTGTTTGGATGTTTATTCCTTTTTTCTGTATGCTATATTAAATGGTCTCTTGAGCAAGGCCTGGAATGTTGGGAGAAATGGATTAAATATAAAAGACAGGCAAGAAAGATTGTAAGTCACTCCAGTCACCTTGCAGCTGGGAATAATTCTTGATAAGCCTGTGTGAACAGCAGGCCAGTGACCCTCCAGCACAGACCAAGTTTAACAGTGCCTGTGTCTCCACTTTTGTACTTCTGCCCAGGTGTTGCTTCAGGGATTCCCTGGTTAGCAAGGTAATTGAAATAAATTTACTTTTGTGTTTTATCTATGAGTTAGTGCTTGTTCCAGTTGCCTGCCCTATGCCAATGCACACAGCCCTTCTTATCTTTCATGTTTTCAAGATGGCACAAAATTGTTTGCTGAGATTTCTCCACATCTACTCTCCATCATCTCTCAGTGCAATCAAACCAACTAAATAACCAATAATCTTTCTAAAGTGGAGTAGAAAGCAAGTAATTAATGTCAAACCACCATCTACAACATAAGATCTTCCATACCTTTAATTTTAGTGGATTTATTTTTTTATTTGCATTCTGACAAGTAAAACAATTTTGTAAATGTTCTTTATAGTGCATAAGATTGTGCAATTTCTTTCCTGTAGTATTCCAACCCTTATAACATGAGAAATTAGAAATATATTTGCAGATGCATCCTCAAAACAGGCAGTATACAGTTCAAACAAGAGATTCAGAAGAGGCACTGAAATATATGTGAAGACAGAACAGGTGCTTCACTCTTAGTTCAACTCAGCACAAGCCAACCATCACCATTGCTGTTCTGCTAATGTGTGCTTTGCTAGAGCAAACACTGAAGTCTTTTGCTGTTTGAATCCCTCTGAAGTCAACCTGAATTCTTCCCTTGACTTCATGAGACTCAGGTTTTTACCTCCTATATATGATGAAGTCACAGAATCACACAGCATGGTAGGGATTTCACCTGCCATGATTTCACCTGCAATTCTAGAGATTTCTCCTACAACAACAAAAAAGGCCTTCCGACAGTAAATTATGATATGGCATGAGGAAGAATGACAGAGCACTCAGTATATCCAGGTAGAAAGAATACTAATGGCTCAGAAAAATGAAGGGTCAGAAATCTTTATTCAAATATTAACTATCATTCCATTAGTTACTCTTGAAATTTTACATTTGTTTAGCACATGCTTTTAATCTCATGGCTTTAATAAGCATAGTGTTATATTGGTGTTCCTGCAGTGGCATATGCATGTGCATGTAGTTGAAGTAATCTCACCAAATAAATGCTCAAAGCAGTTTTCCAATACAGCTTCATGACTTATTCATGAGTCATGCTGTTTGCAAATGAGACCACAAATAACACACACCAAAGGAACTTTCTTCTGAATCACTACTAGTGGTGCCTAATAACTTAGACACAAAGCTGCACATAAACATATGTTTTACATCATAGTTGCTTTTGTACAAAACTATTTCTAGGTGAGTCAGATTAATGAGCAATAGCAAAATACTTGTCCCGAGCTTTACATTTTTCTTCTGCGTTTACATTGCTTTACATCTTTGCTCTTGGAGATATATTAGCCATTGTTTGCTCTAAGGATCAGTTTCTTTTTTCAGAGTCATACCATAACTGTGATGTTTTTAAGGGAAAGATATTCTTCAAGTTTACATCCTTCTTCCAAATTCCCATCCAAATTATTTACAGAATAAAGTTTGACCATGCTTGGCCTTATTTGATTTATAAAACATATATTTTTTACATTTATCTGTCAAATACAGAACTATAAATGTAGTGGAAAGCAATGATAAAGATTTGTTGTCAACTGCTTCTGTACAAACCAAGACATTTCTATTATGATGACAACTGAGAATTTATTTTTACAATAACTTTTTAGAAAGTTGTCTTTCTTCAAACACATGCCCATAACTGCTGTCTTTCAGGCAGGATTAGTGTTTCAACTGCATTAAGAGATAAGCTTCATAAGGAAAGCAAAGACTAGATAAGGATTATTGTTAGAAAAATAGTAATTTCTTACACATGCAATGGTAAAACTCCTCCTCTGTATAACTCACTTCTTAGCTTCCAGTTCTAGGTTGCAAATAACAGTGAGTGTTGATGTTCCAACCCACCCCAGAAGGCAAAAGGAACACAAGTTCTCGTTAATAGATCGCTTGGGGCAGATTAGAGTGCAGTGACACTGAATGATCAGTGTTTATAAATATATATGTATGCATGTATCCATATTTTTATATCTAAAAATATATATATATGGACTTACTTTAGAGCAATTCAGTTGCAATGGAAAGCAGGTATGTAGCCATTTTGGTTATTATTACCTGTAGTAATACAGCAATATAAAAGCATAAAAATACACTTAAGAAACATAAGGAACAGAAAGAGAGAGGAAGAAAGAGTAAGAGTAGAAAGCTTGTAACTTGAACACAACAACAGCAACACAAGAGATAAGCATCTGGTGAGGATTCTCGGCCATCTTGTCATGGAGGCATGAAAGAACATGATCAAGAAAATTTGGGACATTAATTAATATATTTTTTTAAGAGATGGAAGGCTTTCTTTCAGCCCTCACTTTCCTTGAGTTTGTCTCAGGACTAGCCATTGGTCCCCCAAGTGCCAAAAGAACATCTTTACACCTAATGCTTTTGGGGCCGTTAGAGTAAATGCTCTTCCTGTTACTTTTGTTGTATTTGTTTACTTTGAGCAAATAATTGGAGATTCATTTAGTAAGAGGCTTGAACATAACTCTCTGGTCTACAAACTCAACCTTTTTTGTGCACATTTTTTAAAAATCTGATTCAGTACATATTCAGTCACTAGTACAAAGTTAACCATCTCCAGCAGACGTTTCTTGTTTCCTCTTAGTACAACCATTCCTGGTAATTGCAGAATTTTGCTCATTTCTAAGAAAACTGCATCCAGCTCCTTATTTTGTGTAAAACAAGATGAAGCTATAAACCAAGAGTCTTCTGAGTCCTATAACCACTGAGACTTAGCAAAAACACAGTACCTGCATGAAGGCCTGGGCTCTGATACCTTTTGTGTGAATCTCAGCGTAGCCCGAGAACATCTGTCTAACCTGACCACTAGAAGTGAGATAGATCTAAGCTGCTTGGATTAAATAACTCAAATATACAGTTTTGATCTGTCTGGTTTTCAAAGCACACATCCAGCAACTGCTGTTGAAGGGAAACTGTCTGTTCTTGAAGACAGTTAGTATGGGATGATATCCTCATCCCTCATCACCCAAGAAATGTCATGATCAGGGGAGAAGCTGGAATAAAGGATAATGATGAAAATGTTGGTTTAAAGTCTATGGGAAAGAAATTTAGGGTTTTAGAGTTTGTGGATAGTACAGAAGTGAAACAGATATGAACCATTATAAACATACAACTTGAATTTTTTAGATGTCATACTTGCTATTAAATGAAAACTAGTCTTTTAGGCCAAGGCAGGGAAAAAAATCTCAGTTTGAATGATTACAGCATAATTGGGTTATTGTTTTTCAACATTCTCAAGCATTTTCAGAGTTTTCTTTCTGCTGTTCCTATTTTACTTGGCTGTGTGTGTTCTTGTTCCCTCTTTAGTTGAAAGGTCAGTGCAATTTATTATGATGATTTATTATTCTTCCAGCAAACCAAATCCATGCCTTATGCAAAACCTGCCATTCTAGGGTTATATACTGAGTGGCTTGGGGTACAGAAGTCATTAATTTTAAACCACTATCATGTGATAAAGTCATTCCAGAAAGGAATATTTATTCATGTTTAGTGACAAGAAAGGGAGGGGGCCTTCACAGCATCACATGAGTTCACTTAGATTGAAGGAATTCACTTCACCTTTGCCTTTGTGAAATATAATTTCCTCTGTCAACACTGTGACTGCTTTGGTGCTACAGATCAACACTGGATAAGCTTTATCTTCCACAAGAGCCTCCAACAGTAACAGCTCGGCAGGGTGGATCCAATTATAGACAGAAACATAGTGCAGTTGTAATAGAACATAAAAAATCAGTTTCTTGACTGCTATTTCAGTATATGCCAAGTTAGAGATTAAATGTACATAAACTTTTTCTTTTGGTAAAGTCCAGGTTTTGTTGTCAGAAAGTGTAACCCAGCAGAGTTGCTTGTTACTGTTTAAGGGTTGATTTTCTGTACAAATCCAGATACATTTTTCAACAGAAATCTAATTAATTCAGCATGACAGAATCAGAGGGCAAATGGTCATTTTGGAGAAAATATTCAGAATATAAATATTCAGAGTATAAATATTGTAAATGACATTTTAAATAACAGGCTTTTGGATTTTGATATCATCACAGGGCTCTCTTTAGAAATAGAGAGCAGGTCAGTGCTGCACAGAGGTGCCCTGGCAACACAGCACATGGCTGATTCCTGTCAGCAGCTGAACACCTTTCTGTGCATAAATTGGGATTGTTAGGCAGGGAAGTGGAGACTAAACAAGAATGTGATTGAAAGAGACACAAAATAAAAGATTTTTTTTTCTCATTCTACTCTCTGCAAATGAGAAATAAAAAGTGTATATAGCAAAAATTAGTAACCTAAAGCAGGAAAATGAGAGAACAATAACCTATTTTTTTTTCCTTTGCCTTTTCTTCCTTGGTAAAGCATTTCAACCACAATCCCTGCAACATGACCTTCTGGGGTATCAGTTCAAAATACTCATGGAAGCATTATATTATATCTGATGGTATAAAACACTTCTGCAAGAGAATACATGCATTCCAAATAAAAAGCTGGTCTTCTGTAGTGGAGAGGCTCATATTTTTGTGGGTTTGCATCAAATCTGCTTTTCTCCTTATTATTGTTCAAATATTGATGATTTTTTGTCTGTCTACAACTGGTTCAAATATCAAATAGGAACTACAGTGGCTCATAAGGGCATGTCTTTCACACCAATTAGATGAAATTTCAGTCATTACTTGCAAGATGTATTGTTTTTCTACCAGTCAAAAACATCTCTTAGGTTCTTTTGATTCAAAATTTCTATTAAAATAGGTCAGTGAAAATAAGACATTTCAAAAACAATTTACAGTCATGGGTAAAAAATAATCAAAATACTGAAACTCATGAAAGAAGTTATCCATTGAAGGCCATGCAAGAAAATTCACACAAATTGGCACCAATCAGCCCATTTTCCCTTTCCCTTAGCAATTAAAATACATTTGGTTTAAACTTTTCCTTCTTTCGGAGTGTATGAGGTAAGATGAGGTAAAGATCAATATCCCAAAACTCTCAATGGTGAAAAAATGTTTTTGTATCTCTGGGATTTACACCAGCAAAGAAGGAATACAGGTGTGTCTGCCAGTGTTGTGTGAAGCTAACCATGACAATGGGCTCCAGCACCTACAGGGCAAGAGGAAGACACCAAACTGTAGACCTAATGCCAGAGTTTGAGTGCATGGTGACTGAAAGGTGTAAGAATCTTTTTCTTGCATTCATAAGTCACTGGTGGTGAGGGGCAGGCTTGGCTCAATACATGGGCTATATTTAAATTTATTCTGATGTACCTGTGTTAGCTTTAAAAAGTAAATGTAATTTTAATTTGAAAGATACCTCACATAACTTGTAACTTGGCTCTTTCCTGTATACTAAGTCAAAGAAGATCTTTTTAGAAACAGGAAATACATAGTAGATGGTGGTTCCATGAGCAGTTACATTATTATTGAATTATTTTATTAAGGGTCAGGAACATTAGCCCTTGCAAAAAGTAAGGATCGGTCACATCTAATTCATCACCTCAAAAACAATCAAGGAAATTATGTTAGCAATTAAAAATTAAAGCTGTCTACAGATAAAATTAAAAGGTAAAATTAATGAGGGGGAACTGGACCCTCAGGTGATTTTTTTCAATATTCTCTCCCTGCAGTAAGTATGGTCCTCACCTGAGAATAAAGGCTTTGAAACACACTGTTTTCCAGGTTTATCATGTAGATAAGCTATTATTTGCTTTTGTTATGCACCTCCAATTTTAATAACCCCAGCTAGGTTGAAGGGCATCACAACCACTAACAGAGGACAATGCATGTGAATAAGCACACGCGTTTACTATCTCTGGCATGGCCATTGATTTGCTAGTTGATCATGGGCAGAGTAACCTTATCTTCCTCATACAGATTTCTTTCAGCTGTCTTGTGAATAATAAAATATTTGGGAGCTGCAAATGAAATATTACTCTATGCATTTTATTACCTACTATAGGCAGCAGGTCTGTCAAAAACTACAGGGCATTTAAATGCAAGAGAAGTTCTATTGTTTTGCTGGCTCCTCTAAATGAAGAGGGAATCAGAGCAATAGTTTCACATGGGCTTGGGATGTTCTCCCAAGCCTGCTCTAACAGATGTGCAGAACCACTTCTTCAGTTCCCTTGTGTAGCCCTGGGTTCTGGATGCAGGATATTATGTCCTCGGTTGTCTCCCAAGCATGGACTGTTTCCTCTCACAGCTGATTCTTCAGGGGTGCGCAGACCAAAATCCATGAACTTTTAGCTCTATGAGCTTTCACAAGACCACTGGGTACTGGTTTTGTAGAACAAGCTTTCCCACCTATCACACACTTTCTTTGCAGTGAAATTCTGTGAAATATCTGAGTCAGAGTCACCTCAAACCACAAGCCAGCATGATTCATTGCAGTGCTTGTATTTATCTCCTGAAATCCAGGAGCAGTTTAATATTAGGTCCAAATTTCTGTAGCTGCAATCCCACCATATCTGCCCTCAATCTGAGTTTTAAGTTTAGTTTACGGAGAGCCAGTTTTAGGGACACATGAGTCAAGCATACTCACAGCTTGAGACCTCCAGAAATTCAGTTCCAGACAGCTTCTTCTATGCAAACAACATCAAACAGCAACTGAACAAGGGGTATCTGTAGTATGAGGCACAGGGAACATTGCCAGTCTCAGAGGGAGAGGATGTCAGCTGGAAATGTGGATGTGATGAAGGGAGATATGAAAATGTACTCAGAGATTTTAGGTCCATGTGGAAGAAGACTCTCATGGCTACCTGTACCTCCGGGGCTGCAGTCTCAGTTGCAACTGCTCTGGAAAGCATCTCTTCAGCAACCTAATTAGTTTTTCCCTGATGCATGATAAGGGAACAGTAAACCATTTTTGCCGTGCTTTTTTTCCCCAGGGTAGAAAGCTGTGCATCTTTCTGTTTGTGTCCCTTGCTTTTGAAACAAACAAACAAAAAAAACAACCAAACAAAACAAACCTGGGGAATGAGGCTGGTTCAAAGCACTGACCTAACAGGGGCAGCTTTCAGAAAGCAGTAGGTACACCTATCAACTGTGCTGGACTGATGTGTAGGCAAGGAGCCAGAGCTGTGTTAATCACTGCAAGTGTATATGGGGGCAGGAGGGGGTGCTCCTGCTTTAACCAAAACTCCTGTTCTCAAGGAATTTCCAATCCTCTGTGAGACTAGACCAGTTACTTCATTGGCTTTGATCAAGAGATTATTAAAAAACCTATAAGACAGACCAAGCAACAATGCTGGTCTAAACACTGCATTTCTGATGTTGTGAGGGGAGCACCTGCTGCCTCTTCTTGTTCTTGAGGACAAAACATCCTGTCTTGGTGTATACTATAGAAAACCAAGTAGCTGGATGATGTGCCAAGTCCTCTTGGATTGCCAAGGCACCCACAGCAGACAATGCCCAGCAGACTGGGATGCCGAGGTTCTGGGGCACGGGGGTTTGACAGAGCTTGCTGGGATGCAGATGGAAAGGAGGACAGACACAGTAGGTCTGGATGTAGTTTTAGTTGTAGGAGGGATATCAAACACAGATACCTGGGATTGGTGTGTTCCTGAATCCACTGTCAATAGCTCATCATTAAACTTTCCCAGCAATCTTACAACATCGTGGTTTTTTTCTGTAATTTATTCAGAGCCTGTAAAGAATTTGAGGCTAATCAGAACTGCGTAGTGCCCCTTCTCTCCAGTGACACTGAAGTCAAAGCAAGGTCTTTTCTTTCTGCAGCAAAAAAGAGCTTTCATTTTTGAGTGAAAAAAAAGCGAGAACTCTCATTCTCCTCTCTGAAGTCCATTCCAGGAGTATAGAAGGACCAATATCTTCTGTTCATGATTTTGTTAGTTTTCTTTAAGGCTGACTAAATGTCATCTCATGGGTCTTCGAGGGCAGTCAATAGTACCCAGAACACATGGGGAACAGAGCCTTGTTCTGGATTTCTGGTGTATCTTCCTAGAAACCAGCTTTGCATCCTTAAATGTGAAATCCTTTTTTCTTTTATTGTCCAATCTTTGCTTTGTCAGAAAAATGGCAGCTAAACCATAAATATGTTTGAGTTTTGGAGTTATTGTACAGTGAAATGTCAATCCATACAGTTTCAAAACACTATGTGTAGGATTAAAAAAAGTAACATGAATTCTGATAGATTTCAAAACTAACACACCGCTATGAAAATGAGTAATAAATTCTGAGGCGTTTAGCATTAAAATCTAGTTGATGGCCAGAAACTGTAATACTTGCAAATATTAAATTAAAATGGTACTTTTTCCACTTCTGTGGGATTTTTCTGATATCAAAGTTAAACGAGTGGTTCAGCTGAAGTACACAGAGATATTTTAGATTCCCTTGAGTGTCTAAGAAACCTGCAAGGAGCTGGCAGGTTTGGCACAGACCATATGGGAGACCTATGCCCTTCTGCAGTGGCAGCTGTACACCAGGTAGGATACCCTAGGAATTTAAAGTGGCATTGGATGCCTACTTGGGAGGCTATGTCCTTTTATTTAAATCCTGCATTTTTCCATCAATTCATTTCCCATTAGCTCTGTGTCAGGGATGTTAGAAGGAAGAGTAATTAGCTGAGAGTTATTGTTTGTCCTTCAGAAGTAGGAGATAGCTCAAGCTCAGGTACATTGTCTGTGGAAGTCTGACAGACACCTAATTTAATTCAGCCTTTGAAAAGTGACACCAAATGTTATCAACAAAGATGAAATGTTACGTGGTTGCTATGCTGAGGGTGTGAAGTCCTGTTAGTTGGGTGTACTGGGTGTATATGTTACACATAGGATGACCAAGAAAAAACTTTTTGAGGAGAGGAGGTGAATAGATTCAATTTCTCATGGGAATGGACTGTTCATGGGCTAGACAACAAAACTAATTTGTCACAGGGATGTTTTGACAAGAAGACTGCAAAATTAGGCTGTGCCAACAGAACTGCTTTATGATCTTGATGTATAAGTTATATAAATTTAGGCAACTAAAATGTAGTTGGGGTAACACATAGTTAATAAAGTGTTTGCAAAGTAAACAAAGGGGGAGTATAGAACAACATGCTTGAGGTGTTGTTTCTTTGGTGTCACTTTCCTTGAAATTCTGCTCTTTGGCAGCAATTCATTAGAAAAGAATAGCCATGTGTTTAATACTTTTTGCTTGTTAGTGTTCCTTTGACTGTATCAAATATTAATTTTATGCCTCATATTCTGGAGTATTTCTTCTGTCTCAGTTGTACAAAGTCACAGTAATAGCTTTCAGGTAGGTGTCCAGATATGCAAAATTAATAGCTGCAATTTCCCCCAGTTCAATATTCTTATTATATTTCCCATTTCACAGGAACTTCAATTTGGTAGAACAGAACACTAATTTAAAAACTGGTTAATGTTCAAATATAGGAGAGGGTTCTTCTAACTAATTTAAGCTTGCAATCTATTTATTTTCCTGATATTTTCTAGTCATGATACAAGCACAGAGTCATAGAATTGTTTGAGTTGGAAGGAACCTTAAAGATCACGTAGCTGTGACTTGCCACCTCCTGATATGGGTAGGGATGCCACTCACTACATCAGGTTGCTCAAAGTCCCATCTAACCAGGCCTGGAACACTTCCAGGGATGGAATATCCACAGCTTCTCTGGATGCTCTGTTCCAGTTCTCAACACTCTCACAGTAAGGAATTTCTTCCCATTACCTAATCTAAACTATCCTCTTTCAGTACAAAGCCGTTCCCCCTTGTCCTGTCACTATGTGCCCTTGTAAAATGCCCCTCTACAGCTCTCTTACAGGTCCCCTTTAGGTTTTGGAAGGCTTCCACAATTTCTATGCTCTGCCTTCTCTTCTCCAGGGTGGAGAACCCCAGCTTTCTGAGCCTGTCTTCATAGAAGAGATGCTCCAGCTCTCTGACCATCCTTGTGGCCCTACTCTGGACTTGATCCAACAGGTCCAAGTTTTTCTTATATTTGGGGGTCGCAGAGCTGGATGCAGTATTTCAGGTGGGCTCTCCTGAGAGAAGAGGGGAAGAATCACCTTTCTTGACTGTCTGGTCATACTTCTGATACAGCCCAGGGCATGATTGGCTTTCTAGTCTGCAAGAGACCATTGCCAGGTCATATCAAGCTTCTCATCCACCAACATCCCAATTCTTATTCCTCAGGGCTATTTTCACTCTCTGACCAGCTTGGAATTTCCCTGAACCAAGTGTAGGACTTTACACCTGGCCTTCTTGAATTTCACAGGGTCCACATGGGGCCACCTCTCAAGCCTGTCCAGGTACCTCTGGGTGGCATGCCTTGCATCCAGTGTGTCAGCTGTGACACACAGCTGGGTGATGTCAGCAGGCTGGCTGAGGGTGCACTTGATCCCACTGTCCATGTCACCAACAAGGATGCTGAGCAGCCCTGGTGCCAAGACCAAGCCCTGAGAAATGCCACTCCTCACCGGTCTCCACTTGGACACTGAGCTGTTGACCACAACTCTATCCAGCCAATTCCTTATCCACAAAGAGGTCTAACTATCAAATCCATGTGTCTCATATTATTTATATAACTGTTGAATAAGATTCTGACCTAGAGGCTGCGAAGGTCAGTAGAGTCTCTCACATTGCTTCAGAAGGCAGTAAAACATATTGTAATTTACTTAGCACCTAGCAGGGCTGTTAAATGTTATCTGATCTATTGGATATGACAGGATTTTGGCAGTGATGATGGAGGAATGCATCTGTTTTCCTTTCATTTATGAGCTGACTCCATCAGATATCAGAGTTTAAGACTCATAAAATGAGCTTCAGCAACTTGTTTCAAGGGTATGAAGACACTCTGTAATAACCTTGAAGAACACTCAAATTAAGAAGATTTAAAGATAATTTTCTAGGTATTGTCAGTTTGCTTGTGATAGGCCTGCAATAATGAAGTATAATGACTCTCTAACTAAGGAAAATTTCTGTAGGCGTCTTGACTTCTTCCAGGTTTCTCAATCTTTTTTCAAACAGTACTACAACAATAACCCAAATTCTGAATCTATGGATTTACTATGTTTTTCATTTTGAATGAGAACCAGCTTCCTTGCATTACTCTTCTGAGCTGTTTATCAAAATCCAAGGCAGGGCAAACCTTCCACTATAGCAATTTCATTTATTCTTGCAAACTCATACTCTCCTGCTACAATTTTAAATGAAGTGTGAGGAGTGCTGGGGTTATCATGTCACTTTCACTGAAACAGCTGCTACCAGAAGAGGTTGTAGCTCTTTGAATCATTTTATCTGTAGCACTAATAGCATTAGCTACAGCCATACAGGTCACAAGTCAGCACCTTCCTTGATTTCTAGATAGTAATGATAGTCACAAGTGAGTTACCAAACTGAGCTAGTATCTTCAAAGCCATCTCAATTCTATCAGCAATGGGGACGCTTTTTTAAGCTTCATAAGTTACAATTCAATTTTCCAAGTACAAAATGGACTAAGACTTCCATTACTGAGAGCAGAACCTGACAGTGTGTTCCACAAACAGCTGACGACTTTCAGCTTAAGGGATAGAAGAATTAAGTTTTAGGGATGATCAGACCTATATAAAAAGACTGAGACTCTCCTGGAGTTATAGATAATAAAATTGCTACTACAGAAAACTTTGAAAATAGCCTCATTTAAAGCACTAACTGCATTCTCCATGACAGCCACATGAAACACAGACTAGGCACTAAGCAATAAGAAAAATGAATGTCAAAGGTCATGAGTAATATTGGTCACCACATACATAAACATTTTCAAAATAGTTCCTTCTTTCATATAATTGATATTGGACATGTGTTTAATAGCCATCAGTTTTCAATACATGCCAATATTCAACATTTTTATTTCTCAAGGATTTTAAGTATCTATGTAGGTATAGTTCCTCAGAGAACATTTTATAAAGAAATGGAATAAAAATGATGCTGAAGAATGCTAGGAAATTGTCTGCTGTCTCTGAAGGGTAACTCCTCTGAGTTCATTGTGCATATTTTCCACAGTGCTCCTCTGGACCCTGACACTTCATGGAATATTAAGTGGGTTGCCACTTCTTTTATGGACAGAAATTCAAGCAAGCATACTAGAGAAAATAAAATGGGGGGCGAGGGGTGGGGGTGGTGTGTTGTGGGTGTTTGAACTACTATCAGCTAGGCAGTAATTTGTTTCCATATCTTTCATCAGCCTGTCTTTGAAGGGACCTTCAGTGACACCATAGTAGGGCTCAGGTCTCTTTCTACTAAAACATTTATCTGTAGCATGGATTATGTTCAGGCTTTTGTTTTGTTTAACTCCAAACATGAGTAGGCAAGGCCAGCTTCCCAGGCTCTCTATAAACCAGTTAAGACCTAAACTTTAAAACTTCAAGCTTCTCTTTTTTTAAACTGTTATTTTCTCTCACTGCTATTTGAACAGAAAGCAATGAATCTTATCTTTTAAATAGTTAATGTGCAGTAGTGGAACATATTCCAAAAGTTTCCAGAGTTCATTCACAGCTAATGGCAGAGAAAACACAAGGAGAGAGAAATTAATCTATTAAGACGTAATACTGAGGGAATTAATTATCATTATAGAATATCATATTAAAATAATATATTGTTATCAAACATCCTACCCAAGTTAAGTATCTCATAACTTTACTCCTGCTGAAACTGTATCCATTCTAATCACAGCAGAAGAGTAGTTATCTGCAATTTTTCAGAGTGAAATACATGTAGGAGGAAGGAAGCATGTGTAGGAGGTATTTCAGGATGCAGAAACTGCTGATGTATGCCACTGCTATATTTTGCCATAGACTGTGTCTTACATAAAGGGTTGGGAATACCATTTCTGAGTTCAGGTGCTCAGGCTGAGGCTTGGAATACAAGCCCTGTGAGGAATGGCTGAGGGAGCTGGGGTTGTTTAGGCTGGAGAAAATGAGACCCAGAGGTGACCTTATCCCTCTCTACAACCTCCTGAAAGGTGGCTGTAGGCAGGTGGGGTTGGTCTCTTTCTCCAGGCAGCAACTGAAAGAATGAGAGGACACAGTCTCAAGCTGTGCCAAGGGAAATACAGGTTGGATATTAGGAAAAAGTTTATTACAGAAAGAGTGATAAAGTACTGGAATGGTCTGCCCAGGGAGGTGGTGGAGTCACCATCCCTGGATGTGTTTAAAAAAAGACTGGATGTGGCACTCAGTGCCATGGCTTAGTTGAGGTGTTAGGGCTGCGTTGGACTTGATGATTTTGAAAGTCTCTTCCAACCTAGTGATTCTGTGATTCTGTGTGTTTTCAACTCTCCATTGACCCAAAGGCCACCATACATTCCTGCCATATTTTCAGACTAAACAAGTCAGCCAGGGAGACAACGATAGTAAATGCTGAGAGTTTTCCTGTCATAGAATCCTGGAATGGTTTCAGTTGTAAGGGACTGTAAAGATCATCTAGTTCCAACCACCCTGCCATGGGCAGGAATACCTTCTGTAAGATCAGAATACCTTCCAGGTATCTCAGAGCCCCATCCAGCTTGGCCTTAAACAATCCCAGGGGTGGGGTATGCACAACTTCTCTAAGCAGCCTGTTCCAGTGTCTCACTACTCTGACAGTAAAAAATTTCTTCCTAGAATCTAATCCTGACCTACTTGATTTCAGTTTAAAGTCATCCCCCCTTGTCCTATTCCTACATGCCCTTGTAAAAAGTCCCTGTCCAGCTTTCTTGTAGGGTCCCTTCAGGTGCCTCCTTCCTTAAACAACTTTATTCAAACACCTTTAGCTCAAACAAAAAAAGATTCTGCAAGTAGTATATATACAGCTTAAATGCATGTAGTAATCATTTATTACCAAATATGAACAAAGGACAGCTGAGATTTCATGAGCTACTATGCTAAGCATTAGTATGCTCACCACCTCCAAAAAGACTCCCAGGAGCTGTCTGCTGCTCAGGCAGATGTCAGTCAGGAGGATGGCCAGATTCCTCTTCTGGAATCAAATCCTTGACATTGCTGAGCTGGCATCTTCAACACCCTCTGCTTTGTCTCCTTCAGCATTTCATACCTCTCCAATCTACTGTTTTGTTCTCTTCAAATGTTGAGCCACTTGTGACAATCTCCATATCAACCTTACCTCTTTGAAAATTAACCTTTCTTATGCCTCTGCAGAGAGTTTCACAGCTCATTTCTGTCTTAAAAATATCTTTAGATGTCCAAGCTGAGGTTACACAGCTGGGCTCCACTGGAGTGAAGGCCATGAGTCCTTAGATCATTTGGGTGAGTACTGTGAAGGATCTTGCTCAGAGTAGGTGACACCCTACAGCACAGATACAATCAGACCTTTAGAAGTGTCAGAATTTCACCTGTGGAACAGAGAATTGCATCACCAGATCTTTGTTCTCACTCCTGACCAAGGGACCTTAACACCAATAAAAAGTATTGGCAATGTAGACAAAACACTTAAGCGTCTGCCTCTGAAAGTACAGAATGTACATTTCTAATCTTGAACATTAAATTCTGAGAAATTTTGACTACAAGTAATTTTTTTAATATCGAAATTCAATTTTTATATCCAATATCTTCACTTCAGGATGTTTTGTTCAGTTGCACAATTAAATAACCTCTGTTTCTTTCATATATTCTGCTGTAGCTAGTGAAAACTCTTTTCTGAAAAGATTGGAAAACAGTTATTGTAATCTCTATGCCTCAGTGCACAGAACAAAAGAAAGAACATGCAAATTTGGGATTAAGGAAGGACCTAAAAGAAATTATAACATTAGTCTCTTCCGTGGTATTTAGTAGTAATGCACTATTCATCAGTTCTCAGGCTAGATCTGTTCTTGCACTTTTATAATATGGAGTAGTTTACTGAATAGACTATGTATGAAGACATCTGGAAAACAGATCTTTCTGATGGTTTAGGAAAAATGCAGCCTCTGTTTCCATAGGTTCTTCTACAGAAAATTTAATCAGAAATGCAAGTCACTGCATTTCTTGGAAAAATATGTAGCATGTTTCTATACATCTAAATGCAGAGTGAAAGCAACATGGAGATCTAGCAAAGGTCAGGTCTACTGTGCAGGTAGAGCTAATACAAGCAGAAATTAATTTATGTGCAATATTCTTCTCCCTGATACCTCATAGCCTGTTCCTCTGTGTTCCCTTCCTTGCCCACCTACAGCTCTGAATTTCTAAGAGTTTTCCAAGCACACTAGCTACTGCAGGATTTATAATTTTATTCCTATCTTTCAATTCTTGTGTTTATATGCAAGCAAATACTATCTATATATTGTGACAGAATGTGATGACCTGCAATATACTTGGCTGTTGAAGGGAGGAATAGGGGCACTCATTGTGTTTGTTAACCTTTTAAAAATTAAAATATCAGAACTTTTCTTATGACATAAAGTGTGAAAGAGGAACAGCTTATGCTGTACAGCACACAGTTGAAACATTTCATCAGCATGTCCTTCTCTTTCAGTGTTAGGTCATGAAACATATTTCAACATTAATCTTTTATTTGCAAGTTTTTGTTGATATACTTAGTGCAAACCATGCAACAAGGACCAAGGTAGCAGGAAAGTCTTTTCCTCTTTCTTCTCTAAACTGCAGATAGTGTTACTGGTTCTGTAAAGATCTGTTGGAGACACTGCATTGTTCTGTTCTCCCTAAACTAGATTACTTTCTTTCACAAACCCATTCTCAAGGAAATACTCTCTTCCAGTGTTCAATAAAAACATGAAATTATTATTTTCTTCTTTCATTGTGATTTTTTTTTTTTACCTAACCTTCTTCCTGCCCAGAAATCTGCCTACCCTACCCTATTATCCTGAAAACACAACACAATGACACACATATCCCCTCAAAAAAAGATCTGAGGATGAAACTTGCCACATGTATTTGTTAGGAATATAAAAGCTCACAGAAAATTCTCTCTAATTCTGTGTAACGGCAACAAAGCTACCTTCATTAGCTGTATCAAGAATTGGGTTATGTCTGTTGTCTTTTCCAGAGCTAAGAAAAAGAAATATTTCCTAAGTGTTTTATCACAAATGATGACTTTCAACATCCTGAATAGACAAAGAAATATCTGAGGTAAGAGCAAGTGAAGCCTTGAAAAGAAATACAGATAACTACCCCAGAAACTCACACATGCTTGATAATACTTCAGATTTGATAATGTTTCTGTCTACTGTCAAATGCTTAATTCTCTGTACTCTAAGGGGAAAAAAACATTTTACTTAATGGCTGTGATATGATTCTGAGCATCGCTGAGCTAAGTAATACAAGATGCATGAGTTAATACAGATATGTCATTGTGGTTTTGTACCTTCTGGGGATTTTTTGCAATTATTTTCAATAGAGAAGAGGTATTCCCCTGCCAGAAACAACTGTATAGTTTCTTTCCATCCAGAAAAAAAGGACAGAACTGTACAGGGAATTGCAGAGCCATCAATTCATGAAGAGATCACCTGGACTTTGTTTGTACTGGTGGATCCAAGTTTGTTCAGAAATTAGAGAGGATCCAGCAGAGAGACCAGACAGTAGGCCTTGAGAGAGCTGAGTTCTTTTCATTCGGACAAAGTAGGTAAGAAAGTGGAGCAGTGTCCCTAATTCCTTGGGGCAGCTTTACACACAAAACTGATGCAAACTCACCTGAAAATGGATTATAAGATTAGCACATGCCAGAATAATTGACAGTGCCCATAAGTTGCAATTTGAGAGGAGCATATTGGATGTTAGGAGCATCTTCATTGCAGGACTAGAACAGACTGTCAACGTGGCTTCAAAAATCTGTCCTTAGAAATTATCAGACAAGGCTAGGAGAAATCACACCTGACCTTATCTAGACTGGAACTGGCCCTGATTCACACTGGCTGCTGGACTCAATGACTTGATGCTAGAAGTCCCTTTCAACAACATTTCTATGAGAACAAATACATATAAGAAATGGAATATATTCCTGGTATGCTCCCAAGTTCTGTAAATAGTATTTGGTATAATTTGCAATGTCTTTCATAAGCCTTTGTAGAGATTCTGCTTCAGGCACAGGTTGATGTCCACTCCGGCCAAGGTGAGGAAGCATGCCAAGATCAGAAGACTGGACTACTGTCAGCTTTTTCTCTAGGTATCCTGCTTTAAAAGATCATTCCATTCAAATAGATACCCATCCCAGATGGTATTACATATTATAACTAAACAGCTTGGCTTTTTCAGTGGAGAAAAAAAAGGGAGCTTTGAAAGGTTTCTGCTCTGAGTGTGAGGAGTGACCTCTAAGGAACAGAGCTCAGTATAACTTGGTCTTTCCCTTTCTGATTGATGGCTTTTATACAGTGAGAGAAATCTACAGTCGTTAGCAAGACTGTCATCACTGCTTGCAAAGATCATTGCTCTGCTCACTGAACTATGCTTTTTTAATTCACTGAGGTTATTTTCATTATTAAGAAGAAATTGGCAACTAATGAGTTATCTGTAACATTACTCTTTCTAAGTGTTAAGAGGCTGTGTTTTAAATCAGGTTTCCTAAGCTGTTAGGTATTTTCTGTCTCACTGAAAGTCCCACCTTCAACACAGTCAAAACCTATGCAGAAAGCGTCAAAGAACATGGTTATGATTTATTTCCAGCATATCAAGACTTGACAAGTACTAAAAACTTACTAAAATAAGATGACTGTGGTAAGAACCACCTAACAATAGCATATGATCCATTTACAAGTAGGATGTAAAAGCAGAGGAAAAAAGGAGAAAATTGCAGATGAAAATATTGGGCAGATGGATGTACATGGATGTCTCATTTCAGACATTCTTAGTCATAACAAAACCATGAAATGCAGTGCTTGAGTAGAAAAGGGTTGTTGGAGAAGTCTCTCTCTATTTAGAGCAGCAAAATTACTTTTGGAGAGAAGCAATTTATTCATAACACTAACAGCACTATAAAATAAAATAAGACTTTAAAACATATTTCATAGTGATGTAGATAATTTCAGAAGTATACCCAAAAAGTAGAAGTCCATGACAATTTCTGACAAGTCAATTTTCTTCCTCTGCTCAGCTAGTAATGACATCCGTCTTTGTCATCTTCAGTTCACTCTTCTAGCTTGGTCACAGATTAAAGTACATGCTTTCTCACACTTCCTGTCCCTGGTGACACACTCTACCTCCTGACGGATTTTGTGGTTGTTTTCAGCACCCATCCACCTTCTTTTATTTAGCAATTATCACTCTATATGTAGCATACCACAGCTTCTCCTCTTAAAAATCCTGGACCACCTCTTCTTTTCAAGCACCTTTGCTACTTTTTTCTACTTGCTGCCTCACTAGCTGTGGCTTTTTCTCACTTCAGATCTCATGACCTTTCCAGCTGCCTTCCCCTCAGCTGAATCTGGCCTGGCACATGCTCTGGCATCTCCTACAGCTCCTGGCCAAACTTCACAGCTGATTATCTTCCCCTACCCTCTTTCTCACTCTCAGTGCCTCTGACATCTCAGCTTCATTGTCCACTCCTTTTTGCTCCTTGCTGCTCTTTTAGTGCATATTCCAAATGGTTCTTTTCCATCAACCAACAGGAATTTCTGTTACAAGCAGCCACAGGGCCTTGCATTTTTTTTAACAATGACCATTATAAAGTTCCTAATTTCTCCTTTTTTGTCATACTTTGGAGTTGTTTTTAATTGGTTAATCTAGAACGGAGAAACTAGTCATGGTAACAACAGGGGTAATTTTTCAATACAAGACACATTTTGCCTCAACCTCCAGATTTATCTCTTTTAATTTACCTTCTGCCTCAGAAAAATGCTCAGCCTGTAGCTTTCCTCTCATTTTCATTGTTTGCTCTTTAATATTCTCTGCATCATGAGCAGCATCTCTCAGGGTATTCATTTCTCTAGCCGTATCCTGGCCATAATCAGAAGCTATGTTCTTATCTGAACTTGATGCAGATAAGGACAGAAAGTCATTCCTCTTCTTAGGAACCCTTGTTTTCTGTTCTCCAGGGTATAGATGGAGCAGCAGCATGCACAGACATCCCCACCCATAGAGTGGGAGACTACTGACAAGGAAATCCTTCTGTAGGGTGTTATTTGCAGACTCACATATCCTTCTGTCAACAAGCTGATGATTCTTGGGATGTACCAGTTGCCATAAACCAGGTATCTGTCTAGTGACCCTCAGTAAGTGATTTAGGACTGTATGGTCCAGCTGGCAGACACTAGGCTGAATCTTGGATGCAGACTAGTTCTGTTGGCAGCAACTATATAGAAGGGATGGCAGGTGTGCTGCACCAGGGATACTCTTGATGGCAGTAGAAAAAAGTCATTTTTTGGTCTGCAGCCATATGGACAGTCCTTTGTAAAAACTTTGTTTCTCCAGCTGAAGCAGAGTGTTAAAGGAGTAGCCTTCTGTAGCGGTGAACCAGGATATAGAAAAGCTTTATATAGCTTTGTGAGGCCAGGATCAAATTCAAATTGGCCCAGATCCTGCTAAGGATAAGAGTAGTCTCCAGGATGGTCCAGGTAATTTAGCACTTGTTCTTCATCCTGTCACTTCCACGGAGAATGGGACAGGAGAGAATTTATTTTTCTCTAGAGAGAGAAGGGGTTATCTTGCCAGCAACACAGGATTTGCAACTTAGTTCAAGGCATATGGTGCACTTTGTGCCATATCCACTTATTGTCCCAGTTGGTGTCTTCAGCCACTGATAAAAAACTCTTGCCATGGCAGACAGGAGACAGCTCCCCAGGCTCCCATTGAAATAATACTTCAATGAAGATTAATAAAGACAATTATTCTATTTTCTTCTGGATTTTTCATGGGTTTTTATGGTGTGCTTGCTGTTTAGTGGTTTTATGAGCAGACCTCAAAGATTTGTAATACTCTTTTTTTCCAGTGTGGGTGGATCTATTTCCACACTGTTTTGAATGTTGCTTTTTAGTCACATGCTGTTCAGCTGTGCATGGAGTTTAAGCTCTGTGCAAATCCTTCAGACATTCCAGAACAATTTGTTTGTTTAAAGTGAAATCCCTGAGAATGTTGCACAGCGGAAATCTCTCTGAAATGAGGCATTTGTTTTGGATTTCTTGTAGTACTGGGGAAAACACCCCCAGCTCTTGTTAGCAAACAGAAAATATGGAATGAGCAGCCTGGTACTTTTATCTTTCAAACCCTAGCATCTCATAATGAGTGTAAAGACACCTTGGACTCCAGATGAAGGGTAGAGTTGAGAAAAAAATGGTGAACAGAAGACAGAAGAGGAAAATTAACAATACAAACTCCTTGTCATTCAATGTCAGATTTGTATTTCTACCAAGCAGATAGTACCCTAGGGGTACACAGGAGCTGTTTCCAGCACCTTGCACCTGGGCTGGTTCTAAACTAGCCTTGTTCTTGTGGGGCGGTTTGAGAGCACATTCAGGTAATGTGACAGGGAAATTGCAGTTTCAGAAGCCAGGAGATGCTGGGGACAGAGACCACATATGCAAAATCTTAAGTCATTGGTACTGGGCTTCTTGAAATGAAAAGAGAAGGAGATAAAATTGAATGCAGAAGAACCCTTGTTGTGACCTTTAGTACAGTCAGGATTTAATTTCGTGCATAGAGGATTAGTACTAAAATATCTGCACACAGAAACTGAGCTTGTTGTTTGTTGTTAGGATGCTGATAGAGATCTTAAAGTATAGAAGGGATACAAATCCTTCTGTTATAAAAATACCCCCTGTAGTTGCTGTTCTCCATCAATTCATCCCTTGTCATGTAACCCTCCTTTGCATGCATACCATGGAAATCTTAAGTGGGTAGTGTTGACTACAAAGGGTTAAAGCAGGCTGGGTCAAGGTGAGGGAGGAGTGATGCAAGGTACCTCATACCAGAGCAACAGTGATGATGATTGCCAGGTTGTCTGTCAATAACCAGCTGCACCTTTCTCTTGGTGGGCATCTGGAAATATCCTGGAGCCTCCCTGGCACACATCTCCCAAGTTTCTCATGGTTAGCCTGTGACTATTTGGCTTTTCCTTTCCAATGTTTCCAAAAGTAAGAATGCATGTATAGGAAAAAAAAAAAAACAAAAAAACAAAAAAAAAAAAACACCCAGCTTTATAACACTTTCTATAAGAATATTCCAAGTAACTTTTTCTTCTCTCACAATTTCTTGTCTGTCAAACTGCTTTTCAGCTCTCCTAATGTTCCAAAGAGTATGTTTAATACATATAATATCCTTGAATCCTACTGGCTTTTTCTGTGTGAATATCCATGTGCCTTTCATGTGGTTTTTAGAAGAATTAACTATATTATTTTTCCAAGTAGTCAAAAGTATTGAAGCCTTAAGTATTCTCCTTCTAAAGTCACAAAAGTAGAGCAGCTGATCTATAAAGCAATGCCTGCCTTCTTCCCTCTTGGCTCTTGCTATTTGCTGTTACTGACAGGTTTGCCAAATCAATTTTGAAAAGAAGATAAGACATTACCTATTAAAAGATAATATTAAATATCCTTTACTTTAGTTTTCATAGTCTTTCAGGGAGAAGAAAAAAGGATAACTGGATTCCCTTGCTTGCAGCCAGACATGTTTTCCTTTTCCTGGGATTTCTGAAGAAGAGACAATAAAGCCTTAATTTTTCACCTCTCTCAATAGACCTGAAAGTTTACAGTGGTATTGACTGCAAAGAGAGAAAATGAGAAAGCAAATTGTTATACTTCTGCAGCTGTCTCATTTCTTGGTCTTCTCCTTGAGGAACTTAGTCTTTGTTGGCAAGGGGTTATGAGATCTTAATATTGCTACCTCAAGATAACACAAGCTATAAAAGATAGGCTAAATTAGATGGGATAAAATCATCAATAGACCAATAGATCAATAGGGTAGATCAAGTTCTATAAACAAGGAGACATCATATTAGGTGTACTGGATTAGGTCGACTAGATATCTCTGAGAGAGCTACTTCTGAGTAATATTGTCATTTGAGGGATATTCAACAGTTCTTATAAAGTTAACAAAAAGAAATCCTTCCCTCTGAATTGCTAAAGTGATTCAACCATGACAAAGACTAACAAAATTCTGGAATATGCAAGAGAATGTGTTTTCAGTAAGGAGAGCTTGTTAATGAAACTGCAGCAAGCTCCAATGCAACCTCATTGAAAACATGGATATAAGTAATTATTAAAAAGAATTTGGTCTGGAAAAACTGCAGAGAAAATAAGCATGGAGAGGTGGGAAATTCTAAGTCTTGTTTATTGTAAGATAGAATTGCCATTTGGTCACCATAGCAGGGGAAATAAATATAAATCTGTGGAATAAAAAATATATGACAGCAATACGGAGATTGTCTTAGGTCACCTGGGAGAAGCCTGGAGCTTAAGATTCTCAATACACTTGATAAAAAAAACCCCTTATTTTTCCATAGTCTCATAGTTTTAAATCACCATATTCTGAAATACAATGAAAAGTTGCTGGAGGAGGCCATCAGGATTTGGCCCAGGTTAAACAGAAGACAATCAAGACCTTGCATAATTAGACACATTATCATGATCTAGCATTTTCTTACATTTTGTCTGAATTTCATAGGTTTGTTTCCCAGACATTTTCATCAATCTTACTCTTAAACAAAATTATGCCATTTTTAATCAATGTACTATATCTGAACTTTTCCCTGCACTTAGTTTCCTTGGTTCAGTGATTTTAATGGATTTTTCTAATGAAGAAAAATTACAGAACAAAACTGGCAGAAATAAGGTCAATAAATATATCAGCCACGAGTGCCTGCATTTTTGTATCAACCTTGTTATTAACAAGGGTTAACATACTAAGCTCAGTACAGCATGAGTTCACTGAAATCGAAATGAATCCTTGGAAGCTGACACTTCTATGGCTGCTAATGTTGGCAATAATGTACTTTACATTAGTTTGCTACTGCTAGAGATCTTGATTCACAGATATAAAGAGAAACAAATTGATCTTCCTTCCTTCCTTCCTTCCTTCCTTCCTTCCTTCCTTCCTTCCTTCCTTCCTTCCTTCCTTCCTTCCTTC